>JAKXYG010001212.1:277500-340772 GCA_025895645.1 Cardicola forsteri
GAGCGCTGTATCGCTGACCAGCCTGGCATATATATATATATATATATATATATATATATATATATATATATATATATATATATATATATAATGTTTAAAAGTTGTATATAACTTTAAAATTACCAATAAAACAAATGTAAATATATTTGTGTTTTAAATTTGTTTGTTTACAATACGTAATAGTTAGTGAATCTGAAAGATAAATAACCACAGTTAACAATACATAACAGGAGGTGGTTTAGGGGTACAGCACTCGACTCCAACCGGAATGGGCGTGGGTTCGATTTCGACCACCAGCCCACTAAATGCGGTCTCGCCTCCTGCTTCGCTTAAATATCCACTACTGAAAGACGATTCCCGTAGAACATTCAAAATAGCAAACATAAATAATATTATATATATATATATATATATATATATAATGTTTAAAAATTGGATATAACTTTAAAATTATTAATAAAACAAACATAAATCTGTCTGTATTTCAAATTTGTTTGTTTATCATCTGTATCTAAAACTTGCAGCTTTACAGTTATTCAGAATGACAAATCAAATAGCTTTTTTCAGCCATGTTTAGACAGCTGATTATTAGAAATTCATTTTATTATAAAGTGAATGTATCTATATTTATATTGAGTAACCATCGTGTTGTACAAAACACGCAGATTTCAATAGTACAATTTTTTATCAAAAATATTCACGTTCTATCTTTATCAGATAAAAGCAACATATTTAATAATTATGCCAAATTGCAATTGCGGGTTTAAAAAATACGCTTAACGAATAACAATAAATTCGGCAATTTTCATGGGATATATATATATATATAGCAACTGAATTCACATTTTATTTCACTAATGGTATTTATATTTACATCCACACTTACAAATATTTAGCTGCTGTGCTACTTAGCGACATTTGAATGTGAAATAGTTTTATAAACCATTATTATTATTATCATTTTAACGAAACATTTCAAACATATATGACAATAATTTCATTCTATTGAGGATGGCCAAGATACAGAAACTTCCGTACATCGCAAACGTTTTACGCGTGTCGAAATGGCCCGTGTTCTAGCCGAACGCAATCATTACAAGGAACGACTGCTCGAATTGCAAGACGCCGTTCGTTTGACCGAAACCATTCGTTTTGGCCAAAAAGGCCATCCCGAATTGTTGTTCAACGTCGAATCGACGAACGCGTTTGTGTCCGACGAAGGAAAATCAAGTTCGACAGTTGGAATTGGAACTTGCAGTGCAGGTCCACTGCACAGTTTGCAAAAATTGTACGTTTTTTTCTGTGTATTTGTGCTTTCACATACACACACACATATATATATAATCAGTAATTTATATATTTATTTATGTTTACTATTTTGATTTTTTACGCGAAACGCATCTTTAAGCAGTGGATGTTTTAGTAAAACAACGTGGGGCCGCATTTCGTGCCGATGTTGCTCACCCAAGTCCAAATCGAGTGCTGTACCGCTAGACTACCTGAGCACAATAGTTGTTTATTGTTAGTTTAGTTTTTGTCAAATTATTTTTGGCTCAATCATAATATTATTATTATTATTCATATTAATATTATTATTGTTATTATTCATTCATTCATTCATTTTGGTTGGTGACGTGATCACCTCTTCATTATTTCCCATATTTATACGACATGTAGAACGATCGATTTCGATGGCTTGACAAGCGTAGACAAATGTGGTAGAATAACAAAGTTTCTTGGCTGGTAGACGGCATCCTTGTGACGTCGCCACTGTTCGCAAAGATTGACGAGGCCGCCTGATTTTTTGTCAGGGTTATCTCCTTAGCCCAAGGGCTACATATGGTATACGTATACCTTTAGATACCTTTTAAGTATCCTGGGTGTATGTTCGCACCCACCCGCCGTAGCGGAAGCCCAGTTATACCGCTGTGCACTCGGACCCTGCTGTTATTAGTCTAGAAGCCTAGGGGCACCTAGTCCAGGATGCACCACGTGGAGGACTAACAGTCAGGAATATCACCATCATTGGAAATTGAGACTTTATAAGCATTACTCAAATCCTCAGGATCATTAGCATCCCATTGTTATTATTATTATTATTATTATTATTATTATTATTATTATTATTATTATTGAATACGAGTATTTTGGGACAATGAACGTTGTGATTACTATAATTTACGTATGAAGTTTATTATATTTTTCTAATTCAGTTGTATAGTAAGCAATTAGAAATATTGATTTCTATTTTTCTATGTCATGTGTGTGTGTGAGTATGTCTACAGACCGAATTGTTAAAATGTAAAATTGAATTTATTACAAAAAAAAATTGAATGAATTGCTTAGTTTTTAACTGACAATGTGTTTGTTTATGTTTTGGATAAATGATTGTTATTAGATGGCGCCGGGATCAGGGTGATCACGAATGCTATGGCCTCAGGTAGAGACTCGCCATTGCACCTCGGGGCGTTGAAACCCGCGACAATCTCTAATCAGGCTCCCTCGGACGTGTAGTTTTTGCCTGTGGTGAGGTCTACGATCAGCCCCTTCTTTGGTCTAGCGGTACAGGGCTTGATTTGGACCTGGGTGGGCATGGGGGTTCGAATTCCACCACCGGCCCACGCGTTCGGCTTCGCTAAAATGTCCACTGCTAAAAAGATGCGCGTTTCCCGTCTCAAAACATTCAAAGTAGTAAACATGAATAAATAATAAAATTGACAGGATGCAGTTCATGCTTCATATGCACAAGTTATAGTAGATATTTTTGTTCGATCAAATGCAGATGAGTTTTCTCCCTGTTTTATCTAATTTTATTGATTTTTTAAGGTCCACATGATCAATATAGACAACATTTCTTAAAATGCTTTTCAATGGGTTATTTTAATAACTTATAGGTGAATGATGCCTACTCACTTAGCAGTCATTATGACTTAACATTGTATGCAATTGCCTTTTTTGTACTTACTTGGCTTAGATGCTTTAGTATGCTTATGGTTGGTTGGTTAGTTTGTTTGTTTATTTATGTAATCTTACATTGTATCATCTTCAATAAAAAAGGGATTTAGATAATTACTTAATTTGGACAAAAATGTGTTACAAAATACGAAAGAAGTTGTTAAGTCTAATGTCAATCATGTTAGGAAGTAACTTTTTGTAAAGATAGTTTTGTCTGTTTAAGCTCGTACAATGTTTAAATTAAATATTTAAGCATACAAAGTGAATTGAGATAATTGTAACATTTCATTTGTGACTTTTACATGAAATTACTGCATTTCAAAGTAAAACAAAAACGTTCATATACATTGAAACAATTATACAATTTTTTTTATTTATTTTATGTTTGCTACTTTGAATGTTTTACAAGAAACGCATCTTTCAGCAGTGGACATTTTGGCGAAGCCGAACGTGGGCCCGCATTTTAGTGCCGGTGATGGGATTGAACCCCGAGGTCCAAATTCGAGTCCTGTACCGCTAGACCACTCCGGCACAATTCATAAAATGTTTGTTATACTATACGATGGATATTTTATACATTTTATGAAGCCAAAACTTTGTAATGTCAATTTTTATAAAGACTGCGATTATTTAAAAACGTTAAATAATAGTATTTAATCGATTTATTAGTAAAACTACTTTTGTTTTAAACATTTTATTAAATATTTTCTTTTAATTATTTTTAACTAAAGATTTTGTTAAAATTACACAAGCGAACTGTGTGATTTGCATAATTCGAATTAACATTGATCATATTTTTTGTGTAAACAGTTTTGGTTATACATTTTTAAGCTTTTTAAACTATTTTCAAATTTTTGTTTATACTTTAAATCATCATTTGATTGATGAAGCAGTCACCTCTTTATTATTTCTATATTTATACATCATATTAAACAAGCGTAAAAGAATAACGAAGATTCTTGTCTAATAGACGGCGTCCTTGTGACGATACCACTGTTCATAAAGATTGATAAGACTGCTTGAAATTGTGTCAGGATTATTTGCTTTATTCCACGTGCTACACATGGTAGCCATATGTCTTACGATATCTTTTAAGTACCTTGAGTGTATACTTGCACTTATTCGCCAAAGCGGAATCACTGTGCATTCGGTTCCTGCTAGATGCCTATGGGCACCTAATTCAAGATACACTAGTTAGAAATATTGCCATCATTGGAAATTGAGACTTTTTAAGCACTACTCAAATCATCAGCATTATTAGCACCCCTATATATTTAACTTATGTATATTATTACATCAACTGGCACATTTTGTTAATATCAAAATCGTTAATTGACTTCTGATGATGTGGAGTATTGTATTAGATACAAAATTTATGAGCATACTGGTTGTTATGCACGTACCATAATGGTTAAGGATTCTATGAAATAACCATTTGTTTATTGTCAAACGTTTATATAATGAACTCAAAAAAACGTTCGCTGAAGTGAATACATGTGTTGAATAAATTATCAATCTAAAGTGTTAGATAAATATATTACTGAATGCCTTCTATTGTAGTATAAATATTATATATATATATATATATATATACAAAACCCTTTTGCTTTAAAAATATGCATGAGGCAATAAGACAACAATTATAGCAGAACAACAATAACAAAGTCTCGTTGGTATTGAAGATTCTGCAAATCGAAAATTGAGCTTCTTTTCGGCTTTCACTCAATCCTGTCATCTATGTAAGTCTGTCATCCAGATACGTGCGATCACTTCTTTGCCGTTGTTGCCGGAATGACATCCTCTTGTGTTGTTTCCGTAGAAGTATAAATTTTTACAGAGGCCAGGTTGCTAACCTTGCGCGCTCAAACCCTCCTCCTTTATCCAGACTTGGGACTGGCTAAATTGAATCATTTCTGATCCAAACTATATATATATATATATATATATATATATATATATATATATATATATATATATATATTATAATAAGGGAAACGAAATATCACAGTTTTGAAGAACTTTTGTTGTTTACATTATTTACTTTATTTTAACATTCACTTAATTTTTTCATTATAATAATATTTTTTAAATTGTTTAATTACCCATTATTATACTAAATGTGACACCCATTTAAATTTACATTGTATTGTACAACGTCAGTTTATTTTTAGTTTATTTGTACGTGCTAGTGAATCTATGTGGAATGACCGAACATAACTTATAAAAATTATGACAACACTTTTTATCACAAATTTGATAACAATTTACAATTTATATTAAGAATTTGCTATTTGGTAAAAAATTAAACAAAGATATTATTATAGCTATATTATTCGCGTAATTATTTCAAATTTAAATATGGAAACATTGTTAATTCTTTTTCATTAGCTTAACTCAGTCACACAAGTTACATAAAAAATCTGCGGAATTTCCAGTTAAATGACACAGGTAATCTGGCAACTTTGTCCATATTTTATATATTGCGAAACTTTTAATAAATCTGTACGTTAATATTTCATATGATATATATTATATATAATGGTTATTTGCTTAGATACTTCTATAGAAGTAGCTTTCAGCACATATTTAATTGTTTGTAGTGTAACGCATTTATTCGTTTTTAACATAACAGTTTAATAATTTTACCGTGTTAAAAGTGGCTTTTTCTGCAATTTTAATTTGGATTTGCATTGCAATTTTTACACAAATTTTAGCAATACATTGTTATCTGTTTAGATGAGGTGTAAAATGCTTGGTTTAGAATTTTCCTTTTTTTCACTCATTTTATTTCGTGACGTGGTCACTTCTTCATTATTTTCCATATTTATTCGGCATATTAAACGAACGACTTCGATGATAACTTCGATAAGCGTAACAACGACGTAGAAGAATAACAACGTATTTTGGCTGGTAGACGGCATCCTTGTGACGTCGCCACTGTTCACCAAGATTGACGAGGCCGCCTGATTTTTTGTCAGTGTTTTCTCCCTTAGCCCAAGGGCTACATATGGTATACGTATACCTTTAGATACCTTTTAAGTATCCTGGGTGGTGTATACTTTCACCCACCCACCGTTATGCAATCGGGCTCTGCTGCGATTAATCTATATGTCTGTCGGTACTTAGTCGATGATTCACCGCATGGAAGAGGAAGAGTTAAGAATATGACCATTATTATAAATTAAGACTTTAAAAACAATACTCAAATCCTTAAGATCATTAGCGTTCTTTTCTTCATTAGCGTATATTAAAACTCATAAAGCAATAAATTTTATAAAATTTAATGTTTGTATACACAGGATTTTAATATGTCATATTTTAAGATAATAATCACTTTTTTGTATTATATTTCAATGTTAGGACATAGAAAATAAAAGTTCATTGACAAGAACGGCATTTTTTTATAAGTTTTTATTAGTTGCTTTATGTAAACCTTTTTCAATTTTCTAATTAAAAATAATTCGATTTTTAATATACTACAATCGAAAATCAATTAATTGACTAAGTTTATATATGTAGGTGAAAGATTTAAAATATAGCATAAATATGAAGCACTTACGTTTTTAGCATTGATATCTTTTTACTTATATTACTTATTTACTTATTTCTTGTTACTAACTTTAGATTAACTATTTTTTAATGTACTGAATTACAACTTAATTTCTTGTTAAAGGTAAGAATGAAACATCAATTAACAATTAGTTATGTATTTATTAAATTTGGAGAAGTAAGTATATTTTTACAACTTTTATTCGAAATTTGTACAATTAAAAACCGTATGTGCACACTTGCGTTAACTAAGCAGCGTAATAATATGTGAATATTTTAATTTTCATGTGTTCAATGTATTGTTTAAATATGTACAATAAAATTAGACAATATATTAATTAAAATATGTCTGAGTATTTATTTAATTTATATCTTTCATATTTTCATTTTGTTTTCAACTAATGTTTGACGTTACTAATCCTAACCGTATTTACTAAAAATGTAGATTGAGGCATTTTCGAAACAGCATTTGGGGTGCATAAGGAACAAGATTATGCTTTTGAAGCAGAACACACTTTATTTGTATTTTTAAAATATTACAGTTATTTACAAAAGAAATAGCTATTTTTATAAATAATATACTGCATTTTAACCCTTTTTTATACATGTTTAAACGTTTTTCTAACAAAATTAATTATTATTGTATACTACTTAATTTTGCAAAGTAGTTTCGTTTTTATTTAATTTTTCTCTTTTTATTTAATTTTAACTGTTGATGTTTTGATATTTTGAATGTGTATGTACTTTTTTATTATAAATAATAATTAATTAAATGGATGTGGATTTTATTTTTTAATTTGTAAAAATTGTAGTTAGTTTTTTGATCATGTGATAAAGAGAATCAATGAATTAGCTCATCAATCACCAAGATGAAATTAATTTTATTGGTTTTCTAAACTAATTAGTATGTAAAATGTTGGGTTGAATATTTTAACTAATTATTAGTTTAGCTATCGAGAATTCTCAATTAACTCCAATTGAAAGAAAGTTATATTTTGTTTTTGTGCTTTACTGGAAAATTATTCAGATGTAGACAGTTCTAATGGCATTTTGTTTTACTTTTTCTAAGGGACAGAGGTAGTAATACGCTAGAGTCATATGTTCCAGTTCTATCGTCATCATTGAATGTGGGTCCTCATTTGTATTTGCTAAATATTCACGTGCTAGAAAACGTTTTCTGTGAAGCATTGAACTAGAAAAAAACCAAAATAATTGCAATTTTTATTTTAGTGTTTACCAATTTTATTGAAGTATTTAGTTTGTGCTACACCAATTTTATTGATGTGTTTATTGACGTTTGAGTGTGTGTGTGTGTGTGTGTTCCCATCTTGGTTTTCTCCTTTTTTCGTTTGTGCTTAACAATGTTAACAATATGGAAAATATGTTTAATGCATTTAACATTTTCCAATTTAAATATCAAGTTTCTTTAATTAGAATTTTGGTAATTATGCACACAATCCTTTTAACTTTATTATATCAAGTAATGATCAATAATGTTTTTATAATCTTTTCCCTTTAATCCGTTAATCATACACACACGGGCTGTAATTCTGCCAAGGGATTATGAAGACCAAAGTTGTGCACGGCTGAGTATTGAGAGTTTGTTACTTGTACAGTTGCTTTTCGGTACGTTTCAACACGTTATTGGCACCTATACAAATGTTGTTAGTTTTGTTTGACTAAATAATTTTCAAATATGAAGTAAGTTGTATTGGCATTTGCATCCCAATTATAACAAGTTTCGTCTAACAACGGTTTGTGCTCCAAATAAAATTATAAATAGTGTGATTTGGCTCGGTTAACACGATTGACTTGATTCAGTGGTTTTGTAATTGTAGCTTTACCACATTTGCATCTACTTCATCCAATCACGATGCTGCCAAGGATTTGGAAAAATTGAAAATTTCTAAACCGTAAGTGTCAATGACGTTAATGTTTTTTTTCATGTTTCTTTGTTTTCGTAAATTGTGATTAATCAATAAAATGATTATTTTATTTGTCAGATTCACTTGGAAGGGGTATCTACTGCTGATGATTCCAAATAAGGATGTGAAACAGCTGTACAGTACTCCTGATTGACTTAAACCAAGTGGATTTAATTCTAATCCGACTATTGTAAATAAAACAAAAACCCATTAATAGATCATGTTATTGGTACGAGTGCTGTAATTCGAAAGTTGAACGTATTACGAATAAATGACTATTTGATTTCAAGGTAGAGCTTTGATTACAAAATAAGTATAAATTGAAATACTTGTAAAATTATTCAATTTAGCACACGTGTAGCTGGGTGGTTATTACTTTAATTTGTATTATCGATAGAGAGTCTGTAATACCTCTTCGCTAAGATGTTTCCCGTTAATCACTCAAGCTACAAAAATAAAATAACATATTCAGTTAAGACATTTAAGTATCAAAGAATCATTTTAATTGCGAAAAATTATACATTTTTTCGGCATATGTATAAACGTTGTACTTTAAAAACAATCAGATTATTACTGGAATTAGCTTCCAATTAATGTCAGTTTGCACAAGATACAACACATATATATATATATAGAAATAAGAAAATATTTTTACCATTACACTATGCACAAGTAATTGCTTTATTCGTGGTTACCTCTTACTGGTACAGTATTTATATTTATGCGTTGTGTATGTTATGCTGTTACCTAATCGATTATCCATTTTTTATCTATAATATCTGAAACTTTTCTAAATTATTATTGTTTCTACGGTGGTTTTGCATACTAATTTCCTTTTTTATACAGCAATATATATATATATATATATATATAGTGTAGTGTTACATCCAACAAGTTCAACTTTATTTTAATTCAAATATGCTGATCGATACACAAAGTCATTTTAGTTTGTTTTTACTGTACATGTGTTATTAGTGGCACTTATAGCTTTGCACATAGATAGGTTTTTAAATGTTTATTTTCCATTTATAGTTAATATTGATGTTTGTATCGAAATTTTTCCGTTATTAAATTGTCTATATTGAACTATTATGTATGACGTATTTAGATCACTTGCGTTCCAGTCGTGGATTACATTGTCAAGCGCGAATTGCCAACCACCAATTTACGGTTGGTCTTTGGGCATAGACAAAGAACTTTCCTTGACTATACCCAATGTGTTAAGTCCACTCCAGTCACATCCAATACCAGTACCAATTCAATGTCGAACTATTGGAGGGTTGTATCAGAAACACTTGGAAGTACGTTGCAATGACATAAAACTTTCTTTGCAGTTTTGATGATTGTCAATAATGGCAAAGCTTTTGTGAACTCGGTAGCAAGTTCAACATTAGAAAACTGGCTTTTTCCGATAACGCAGTTTGGCAAAAAAATTCGAAGCAGAAAATGTAATGAACGATTATATGAAACAATCTTATTGCCCCCATGTTCTTCAGATTGATTTGGACTTGGGTTGGCATGGGAGTTCGAATCCTACTACCACCGGCCCACTTAAATGCGGGCCTACATTCGGTTTTTCTAAAATGCCACTACTGAAAGATGCGTTTCTCGTATAACATTCAAAGTAGTTAAATTAAATTGAGATAAATTAACAATAAAAGCCTTTGTGAGCACGTTATAAACTCAATTGTTTAGAACACGTTAAAATATTTTTTATGTTTTGTTTTTTATTTAGTTTTACAAAATTGCATCAATTTAATAGTGAGTAATGCTTTGAATCGGTTTAAAACAGATGAAAAGTAATAGTTGGTTATTAATTCAAATGGTTTATTGTTATTTACCAAATTCTTGGCATAATTCTAATTTCTAATTGAATTAAACCTCTTTTACAGATTTGTACAGCTCTGATTGTTCCAACTCTTGTGAATACTGAAAACAAATTGCAGGTTAGATAATAAAAAATACTTTATTGTTTTTATTTATTATTATATATGAACTCCGCCTAGTTTGAACCAGAAATAATTTAATCTAGTCAGTCCCAAGCCTGGATAAAGGAGGAGGGTTTGAGCGCGCAAGGTTAGCAACCTGGCCTCTGTAAAAAATGTATACTGCTACGGAAACAACCAAGAGGACACCATTCCGGCAAACAACAGCAAAGAAGTGATTACACGTATCTGGATGATAGAGTTACACAGATGACAGGGTTGAGTGAAAGCCTAAAGGAAGCTCAATCTTTGATTTCCACAATGTTCAAGGTCAACGAGACTTTGTTGTTTTTTTAAAGCATTGGGTTCCCTTTATAATTCCAAATGAAAATATAAAAAGACGTAAACTGTGAGATGAATTCATTTCGTATATTCTCGTTAGTCACAAACATATAAGATTTTAGTATATATATACAAAAAAGGGAGGGTACAGTTAACATTTACATTAGTACAACTCAAACATTTACACACAATCATTACGACCAAGCTAATCATTATCTCACAGTTTACGTCTTCTTATATTTTTATTTGTTATTGTTGTTTTGCTGTAATTGTCTTATTGCCCTATGCTTATTTTTAAACCAAAAGGGTTTTATATAATATAATAATATTACATATACTGTTTGATTAGCATGCAGATGACTATTACTATTACTAGTATATTCATTAATTTGGTTGTTGACGTAGTCACATCTTTACTATTTCTATATTTCTACGACATATAAACGATCGACTTCGATGACGTGATAAGCCTAACAGACGTAGAACAATAAAGATGGTTTTTTGGATCATGCAAGGCGTGACGTCACCACTGTTCGCAAAGATTGACAAGGTCGCTTGAATCAGTGTTATCTCTCTCTCTGCGCATATGATATACATATACTTTTTATGTACCCTGAGTGTATGCTTATATCCACCCACCGAAGTGGAATCCCAGTTATACTGTTATGCACTCAGTCTCTGCTGTTATTAGCCTAAATGTCTATGGATGCACCACGTGGGGTAGGAACAATCATTATTGAAAATTGAAACTTTTTAAGCACTACTCAAATCTTCAGGATCATTAGTATATCCCATTAGTAGTATATTTATATTTTATATTAGTAGTATATGTTATATTGTCATGTGTAAAGCAGTCTGATGCTATTTTAATCAACAATTATTATCCAATCAAATTCAATTTGTTGCACTTTATTTTTACTCAGTCCAATATTTGGCTTGTTGGTCGTGGACCGGGCGACATCCAACTAAATGAATCGAATTTGACATTGAATCGTAGTTTTTTGGGTCAGGTGCACATTTACGATCCGTTGAAATTTAATCAGCCAATTTGCAGGTTTGATTTGGATCATGGATTTTTGCCAACGTCGGCTGTTTTTCTTCATCCAAATGCATTGGGTAAGTTTGGCATGTTTGACCCAAAACCATGGTGAAGCATTTCACAATTTTAACTCTATCACAGCCGCTTTCAAGTCCTTTTGCAAAAGGAGGGCGATTTGAGCACAAGATTAGTAACCTGCCAATAAATATTACTACAGAAACAAGAATAGCGTTTATTTATATATTTATTGTTACTTCCTTGATTGTTGTAGGGAAGCATTTTTCAGCAAGTTGTCATTTTAGTCAATCCGAATGAGAGTCCCCATTTAGCGCCGGTGGTGGGGATCGATTCCGTGTACCACTAGACAACCCCGGCATTATATTAATATCTAATTGTGGTTCAAGTGGTGTTTATTGGTTTCAATGAAGCTTCGTTTTTAAAACCGAAAACAAATATTGTATATTGATATTAATAAAGATTAATTTTAGACAACGTCTAACCTAATATTGTTATTATTATTATTATTATTACAAAACCCTTTTGCTTTAAAAATAAGCAACAATTACAACCAAAAAACAACAACAACAAAGTCTCGTAATTCAAAAAGAACATAAGACAACAGAATGTTTCCATGTATTTGAACATTCTGCCAAACGTTTTGTTTGATCACCCATGAAACATTCATTTCAATTAGACCTTCTCGAAGAGTTCTTAGCTAAGTTTTCTGTGTTTTATCCCAACCTTTCTTTTACTATGTTCGATCTTCCATTCCAAAACCGTTTTTGCTGGTCTTTTGGGCGCGGTCAATGTACAATTTGACCAAGTAATTTTTTCGTCTAATTGTAATGATGTTATGTAGTGAACGAGAGTCAGTTCTTCTTGAGAAGTCCAAGATTCGCATGGATAAAGTAGAATGGAATGCACTAAACTCTTATATATTCTAATCTTGGTTTTAATAGAAATATTACTTTTGTTCTATAAAGGTTTACTTAAACGCCCAAAGGCTCAACAGAGAGGCGAATACGACGCCGCATCTCTGAAGAGTTGGATCCTTTATTATCTATAGCCGAGCCTAGGTACGTAAATGTATCAACTACAGGGAGTGGGTTACCATTAACAGTGATTGGATTTCTAAAGAGGGACGTCCGCTAAAACCACTTTTTATGCATATTTTACTACAAAATGTTTGCATTGATGATTTTGTAATTGTTAATAAAATTGACATTATTTTAAGAATTGCATAGTTTTTAACTTGACAAAGTGTTCGTTTACTATGTGTATCTATTGTAAGAAATTTAAATAAATAATAGTGATTTTTAATTGAATTAGCGTTATAGTTTCACTTAAGACACTATTGATGCGTTATATATGTTTTTTCATACCGCAAAATTTTAGATAATTCTGAACCAACTAGGGAAAATGATCATAATCTTAATTCAAATTTCGAAGATGATTCAGTTACATTTGAATGGGATGTCAGTGACATATCTATGTCTTACCTGGGTAACTAACTCGTTTTAAATGTTTTGAAATATATATATATATATATATATATATATATATTAAAGCATATATTAATTGTACAAAAAAACCCTTTTGCTTTAAGATTAAGCATGGGGCAATAAAACAACAATTACAGCAAAACAACAACAACAATAACAAAGTCTCGTTGGCATTAAATATTCTGCAAATTGAAGATTGCGCTTTCTTTCGGCTTTCACTCAACCTTGTCATCTGGTAACTTTGCCATCCAGAAACGTTGTTGTTTGCCGGAATGACGTCATCTTTTATTGTTTCCGCAGCAGTATAAATTTTTACGGAGGCCAGGTTGCCAACCTTGCGCTCAAACCCTCCTCCTTTATCCAGGCTTGGGACTGGCTAGATTGAATCATTTCTAATCAAACTAGGCGGAGTTAAAGCATATATTAATAAATAATAATTAAATAAATATAATATATATTTAATTAATATTTATACTGCATTCAATATATATATATATATATATATATATATATGTATATATATATATATATATATATATTCCGTCTAGATCAATCGAACGGTTTCGTTCTTCTCTCATCTAATGATGGTCGCTTTTTTGTATTCAAACCAACTGCAAACTATTCAAAAGATATGTCCCGTTTGGACATTATGCCACAATTCATTTTCAAATTTCGTATTGGAATGCCAAATTTAGTTGCCAATAGCATGATGTTAGTTGCGTTGTTGATGTTTGAATGTAGAACACACTCAATTACTTTGTTGAATAAAAAATTTAGGCTGTAGTAGATTTACAAGCGATTAAATAATTCTGCAATGAGTAGTACACATTTTTTAATTACGTCAGTTTAAAAGTTTTTGTTTAAATCATACTGCTAATTGTTTATTTGGATCTTATTAAAGTAACTTTATGTTTTACAAATGATATTTTGAAAATAATAAATATTTTCATTTGTGCTAGTATTGTCATGCAATAAACAAATCATGTGATTTTTTGACGTCATTTAAAATTTAAGTGCTGTCAACTAATATTAACTGTTATTACTATAAGGCTAAGAACATAATAGTAATAAAATTAATATAATAATGTTTTTTATGTTTGCTACTTTGAATGCTTTACAAGAAACATCTTTCAGCAGTGGACATTTTGGTGAAGCCGAACGTGGGCCCGCATTTTAGTGCTGGTGATGGGATTTGAACCCATGCCCACCGAGGTCCGAATTCGAGCGCTGTACCGCTAGACCACCCCGGCCATAATAATAATAGTTATTTCTTATTCATCTGTCTATTGCTATTAGTATTGCACCACTCTATTTACTTAGCCCACATCAATTTAGTTACTCCATAAATAATTAGTCTAGACAGAAAATAATATTATTTGGTTAAATAAAAATTTCACTTTAACAAACTGACTACTTATTTACTGTTCTTCCAATAAAATGACCATTTTCTTATTGGTTTTTATAATTTTTCTTTGACTCCTACGCAATTTCTGGAATAAACTGGTAAATCATTTCTATTGGTTTAAATTATACCACTATTATCAAAAAAGGCTGGGTGTATGTTTAGGACTTACCCAATATTTGTGTTATGCCTTAAATAAAAAGTTAATGTCTAAGGTGTTTGTAAAGATGTAAATATACCTGCATTCGTGTGTGTGTGTGTGTATGTGATGAATTTTGATTTTTTTTCAGTTCATCCAAAAACTATTTGTCAATGGGTTTGTCCAATTCATCTGGCTTAAAAGAACTTGTTTGTTTCGACTGGTCTCAAATGTTTGACACAGTGGCAGCCGATGTATCAAAGACGTCCGACGGGCTGCCATCGACTTTGAAATATCGATTAATTCATTTGCCTAATTCGTCAATGTCTACCGGGCCTTTGGTAATTAGCACATTTTCATCTGTGAATGAAAAAGCAACAGATTCGAATAGCATCAAAGACATTTGGCTTGGTACAGCTGGTGGAGGATATTGTCATTGTCTGTCAATAGAATTGGGTACATTTAAGACAAGGTAAAATTGTTTATTTAATAATTGCATGTAGGTGAAAGGGTAGATGATAAAACCAACCAAGGGAAAAAGTTGCGAAAGAAGGAGCCAATAAGAGTCAGATAACCTTTTGTGTGAGTGTGTGATTACTCGGCAGTTGGAGATGGAAAAGTTTCAACACGTGTGACCAAAATTGCACGATGACGCAAAACAAATGCTATGTAAATATTGATTTTTCCACTTTATATACATTTTTGAGGTCAAACAATCCCCTTTTGATAGAAGAATGCACCAATGCGACTCACACTCACTCACGGAGGTTGACCAATAGGATTTTTCAAAATTTTTTTTCCTTGGTTGGTGAAACGTTTGTCACGAAATAGTTATTTTGTGTTTAGCTACTTGGTTGCACAACTTCGAGAAACGAAACGTTGGAAATAATTAAGTATTTTTTACAAATGGACTTGGTGTTTTGTTCTTACTGATTTGAATGAATTCAGTCAGTTTCAAATCTGGATAAATTAAGGACGGTTTTGATAGGAAAGGCATCCGGCACTCAAAAACCCGTTAGCAAAATTAATGAATTGCCATAATGCTTCACATATTGGTTTGATGCCAAAAACCAAATGGAGAAAAGTGATCAGAAACAGTTATCGTTTATAAAAGAGAGAATGTCTGTAACATTTATTTTCATTTTGTTTGTGATGTGACTACTTCTTCATTATATTCCACATTTATACGGCATATAAAACGATCCACGGTTTGATAAGCGTAACAAAAGCAGAAAAATAACAGTTTCTTGGCTTGGTAACGGAATTCTAGTGACGTCGCCACTGTTTGCAAAGATTGACGAGGCCGTCTGATGTTTTGTCAGGATTATCTCTCTTAGCTCAACGGCTACATATGGTATACGTATTCCTTTTAAGTATCATTGGTGTATGTTTACACCCATCCGCTGTAGCGGAAGCCCAGTTATACCGCCGTGTACTCGAACTCTGTTGTTATTAATCTGGATACCTGTTGTTATCTAGTTTGGGATACACCACGAACAGTCAGGATTATGACCATCATTGGAACTTGAAACTTTATAAGCATTACTCCAATCCACAGGTTTATTAGCATCCCAATCCTCAGGATGCAAAACATTGAGGTATAAAGTCAGGTTTTTTGCTATTACCAGAATTTATTAATATTATTAACATTTCATCTGATACAAATATGACACTGGTTACAGTTACCAAAATGAAAACAGATGACAACTCTATTTAGTCAGCTAACTAATTCAATTTAGGGATGTTAATGATCCTGAGGATTTGAGTAATGCTTACAAAGTTTCAATTTCCAATGGTGGTAATATTTCTGACTGTTCCTTCTCCATGTGGTGCATCTTGTACTAGGTGACAACAGGCATCTAGATTAATAACAGCAGGGAGCGAGTGCACAGCGGTATAACTGGGCTTCCGCTACGGCGGGTGGGTGCAAGCATACACCTAGGGTACTTAGAAGGTGTTTTTAAGTATACATGTACCATATGTACCTCTTAGGTTAAGGTAGATAACCCTGACAATAGATTAGGCGACTTCGTCAAGTGGTGACTTCACAAGGATGCCGTCTACCAGCCAAGAAACTTCGTTATTTTTTTACGTTTGTTACGCTTATCAAGTCATCAAAGTCAATTGGTTTATATGCTGTATAAATATGGAAAATAATGAAGAGGTGATCACGTCATCAACCAAAATGAACTTCAATTTAAATTGACTTGGTGAATAATTCAATGATTATACCATTTTTATTTACAGCTTGGCATTGCCTACACTAACTCCTTGTTTGCACGCCATCGAAGTTCAATCGGATCAACTTGTCTGGCTAGCACTGTCTGGAACGCCATCCGACTCGAAGAAAACAGGCGAAAAATTAGAAGTCGATGGAATGGCGCGTTTGGTGGCATTTTGTCCCAAAAATTTGACTATTCTTTTAGAATTTGATTTAAATTTTTCGCTGTCCTCAATGCTGGGTAATTATTGTAACTATTTTTTGAGAAACACTTAGGTTTAGAAAAATTAGTTGTAATGTAATCTTTTAAATTTTAATGTTAAGGGCTTAGTCATGTTTTTAATTGTGGTATATTTTAATAAGATTTTCGACCAGCCATCTTGATGCGAAGACGAGCAGTTTTAAAACTACCTTTTATAGGCCCCTCTCATGGTGGAGCAAGCAGTGCTGTCCCTAAATAGGGCTGCTTGGTGATTATACTCAGGGTGACACCGATAACCGTTGTCGCCTTCTTGTCAACGCGTTAACGATCTTGTAACGCCTGAGTATCCGTTTGGTACAGCCTAATTCACAGCTAGCGTTTATTGCTAAAGGTCCTACCACTATCGACCACCTGTGGACGCGCTGAGTAGGGTTCGTTCTCCCCCTTCAAGTATATTTTATTACTTCAACTGAAGTATTCAATCAATTATTTTTCTATGAAAATGAGCTGTACTACATTGAAAGTATAAATATATAGTGTTATTTCATTTTGATTTGAAAAAAATCAGTTGGTTTTTAATTATGCGGTGGACAAGTTTTTGCCAATTAAGTAAACGAACTGCTTTATACTCAAACAAAAACATTAACACGCAATTTTTTGCTATTCTGCTACACTATTTATATAAAAAATTTCTTTTTTTTTTTCGTATGAGTAAGAGATCACATAATGACGTTGACAACTTTCAGCCATAACTATTAAGTGCGCGAAAATAAATAAGTAATCGTCAAAATTGAAAACGTATGAATCGACCTTATGTGTATAAATTACTTCATGTTTTGTATATTGTTTGAAAAATAAAATATTTTTAAATTACTTTTTCCAACTATTAGCATTGAATATTTATTAACTATTTACAAATATAATGTGAAATTGTATGTGTTTATGTAAGTATTTATTTTATTTCTGAAAATAAAAATATTTTTTATTGATTATTTTTATAAATAAATTAGAAAGTTTAATATTTTTAGTTAAAAATATCGAAAGTTTGGGTATCGCACATGACGTCATATATTTTTTTAATGTTTGATAGAAAATAAATCTTGACAATGTGTACATGTTTCGTTATTTAAAAAATTAGGTCAGTTCTTTGTTTGACTTGGGTTTTTTATCCACTTATTACTGAAAAATGCTTCTTGTTAAACAATACAAAACAAAAAAATGTGCATCTGCGTTTGATTGACATTACTCAATCACAAATAAATAGTGTTTGAGACAAAATAATTTTTTTTTAATTTAGAGAAATATTATTCGAATTGATAGAAGCTTGTGACTGTTAGACAGTTTATATGGATACATTAAAACATATGCCACTTGATTTTCTAGTACATATTCTATGTCTATACGATTAAGATTAAATAATATGCTGTTTTTAAATAAACCTATTCAACTACAGTTTATTCATTTTTCATTCATTTGGTTGCTGACGTGGTCACCTCTTTATTATTTCCCATATTTATACGACATATAGAACGATCGATTTTGATGGCTTGACAAGCGTAGACAAACGTGAAAGAATAACAAAGTTTCTTTGCTGGTAGACGGCATCCTTGTGACGTCGCCACTGTTCACAAAGATTGACGAGGCCGCCTGATTTTTTGTAAGGGTTATCTCCCTTAGCCCAAGGGCTACATATGGTATACGTATACCTTTAGATACATTTTAAGTATCCTGGGTGTATGTTTGCACCCACCCGCCGTAGCGGAAGCCCAGTTATACCGCTGTGCACTTGGACCCTGCTGTTATTAGTCTAGATGCCTAGGGGCACCTAGTCCAGGATGCACCACGTGGAGGACTAACAGTCAGGAATATCACCATCATTGGAAATTGAGACTTTATAAGCATTACTCAAATCCTCAGGATTATTAGCATCCCTCAACTACAGTAGCATTATTGAACAAAGTTTAACTTGTAGTGAATTGAATCATCATCATCTTTTTTTTTGCTATTATTGCAGATATGAACAACGTGATAGATCCCGTTGACATGACTATTTGTTGCATTTTGTTTGTCAAAAATCGTCCAATTAAAACAACAACAACAACATCTTCGATGACGCAACATCTTGATGCTGGTGAAATTTGGTTTGCTACTCGGTCTGGTGTAATTGGACGCTTGCTTTTAACCAAATTAGGTACGTTTTGTTTGGATGATCCATGGGAAGATTGAAGTAGTGCTTTACCAAGTCTCAATTCCCAATGATGGTCATAATACTGACTGTTGTTTGTCCTCTACGTGGTGCATCCTGTACTGGGTTTCAACAGGCATCTAGACTAATAACAGCAGGGTTCGAATGCACAGTTGGTGGGTGTGAGCATACACTCAGGATAATTAAAATGTATATAGGATATCATATGTAGCCGTTGGGCTAAGGAAGATAATCCTGATAAAAATCAAGCGCCTTCGTCAATTTTTACCAAAAAGTATGAAATTTATCTTGAATTATTTTAGAAAAAGATGAAATTGAAAATGTAGATGCTGTTATTTACTGATTTTGCATCCAACATTCCAAAGTGTAGTGTGAATTTTGCTAAATGTCATAATTTTTTGAAAAATAAGTTGCTACTGTGTGTTATCTACATAAATAATGTGCTAGGATGAATCTGGAGTTAAAAAATGAATCCGTACTAACGAAATTTTAAACAGTAGGAAATAAATGATTTTTTTTAATTATTAGCAAGATATCTCAAAGGATTTAAAACATGTTCAAAATATTACTCCAGTGTATATTTACAAATTGGTAATGTTTGTCATTATAACTTGACCTAGTTAGACATTTGAGCCTCAGCATCCTGGAATTAAGTGTTATTAATTTCATGTTTTGTTTTTCAAAGGATAGTTTAACTAATTGTAAAATAACGTATTACTTATAGAGAATATTGTTTATGTTATGAAAAATTGAGTTTCAAAGGATTTCATCGGTACTCTGATAGGCTGATATTGGAAACGTCCGATAGAGGTTATAAAATTGTTGATATTATAAAGTTTGTAACATTTTCTTTACATATTTACGTATTTTAGTTAATAAAATTTTTTTCTTAACGAGTTATATGTTTCTGATTTAAGTTTTAGTAAATGGTGGTATTATGCTTTATTGTAAGAATTGATGTTGTTGTATATTGTAATTGAAAATTATTTTTTTGAATATTGTTACTTGATGTGTATTGCTAAAGTATTATCATAGGTATGTATTAGTCAGAGTTAAATATGTCTGAAATAAGCAACTAGAGCAGAATGCTACAAAGCATCACGGTGCTTCCATTTTCGCACGCCAACCGGTTGAAATTGTAACATAAAACAATCATCACTGTGTCATAAGAAAATCGCATTCCAGTTGAATAGCCATTATTACTGTATATTGAAATACAAATGCTACCGCTTAAATTGATTAACACAATTTGCTATAGAATGGTTGTTTGATACATTTTGTAAAATCAAGTGCTTTTAGTATTCCGTGAATCTGACAATTATAATATAAACATTGTTTTTAGATTTGAAAAAATTGAAATTGGAAAACGGCAAATATTTTGGCGATATAGATTTGCCTGCTATTTTGCTTAGTTGTCATGGCTATCGACGTCCCGTGTGTAGTCTGTTGAAAATTGAATGTAAGTTTGAATATTTTTTGTTCGAATGTTGACGGTGGACATTTAGCAAAGGTTTGCGTTTAGTATCGGTTGTGTGACTGACACCATTATTATTTATTTATTGCAAAAGCCCTTTTACTTTAAAAATAAACAATAGGATAACAATTACAGGAAAACATAACAGCAATGTCCTATAATTCAAAAAGAACATTTTGCCAAACGTTTTGTTTGATCACCCATAAAGCAGTCATTTCAATTAGACCTTCCTGAAGAGTTCTTAGCAAAGTTTTCTGTGGTTTACCCCAACCTTTCTTTTGTCGTTTTCAATCGTTCATTGCAAAACCGTTCTTGCTGGTCCTTCGGGCGCGGTAAACGTAGAACTTGACCAAGTAATTTTTTCGGCTTATTGTAATGAACACAACTTGAATTTTAAATTTAACACACTCCAGTCACTATGATTACTTCGGTATTAACCGATGCATTATTGCGAGTAATATTCAGAGAGCAGGCAGTAGCGTTACTAGTCACATTCTACCTTGTTTGAGCTTTGAGAATGGTGCTTTTTGAATTTCGCCATGAGTATCTGCCTTGTTGACCACAACATTTAATTGATTTCTGTAAGAGTTTCGACCGCGAGTATATAGACCAGTTAGCCGCGGTCACCCATCTTGTTAAGAAGATGAGCAATTTTTAAACTACCTTTTCTTGGTTTTTTTTATATAATTTAACTTATTTATTTTGTTTTTACCATTTTAAACATTTGAGCGAAGCCCCAAACGTTGACTTGCATATGGTACCGGTGGTGGAAATCGAACCACTCAGGTTCGAGTCAAGCACCGTATCGCTAGACCACCTCCTGTCCATGTCATAATTGTAGAAAAATGCTTCGAACTAGCGAGGATTTTGCGTTATACGAAATTGTGTTATTGTGTCATCATTTGAATGCAATTTACAGTATTACTTTAATTTACAATATTTAAGCTTTGCAAAATCAAACTACTTCGACAGATGTTATTATTTCAATTGGACACGATTACGTAGATTTGAGAAGTCCTAATACAATATATAATGCAAATTTGGACGGAACTGAAAGAGATGGTAATTCAATTTTTTTAATCCTACCGCTGTAGTGTTTGTAATTTACAAAATATACAAAATTGTTATTGATAATCGTATTTTGTTGTAAAAATAATTAATTAAAAAATACATTTTTTATTTAAAGAACAATTGTTTGAATATTAATATACTCTTATACACTTTAGTAAGAGTAGAAACGACAATAATAATAATAATAATAGTAGTAGTAGTAGTAATAATAACAATAATAATAATAATAATAATAGTAATAATAACAATAATAATAATAATAACAATAATAATAGTAATAATAACAATAATAATAATAATAATAAAATAATAGTAATAATAATCATAATAGTAATAATAACAATAATAATAATAGTAATAATAATAATAAAAGTAATAATAATATTTATAATAATAATAATAATAAAATAATAGTAATAATAATATTTATAATAATAACAATAATAATAAAATAATAATAATAATATTATTAATAATAGTTATAATGTTATTAACTAGTGAATGTAATTACAAAAAACAAAAAAACTATAAATATTTACGTACATGATTTTAAGATGCCTCTATTTTAAAAAGTGGCTTGATTAAAATAAGAAAGTTGCCATCTGTTGTTTATTGGAATTTTCGTGGTTGGTTGATGTTGATTAGAATTATATTCAAACAATAACCAAAGTCTCCATTTCTAGCAAAATAAATTTGATAAGAAGATTTTTTCTTATAAAAATACCATAACGTTACGTTTTTATAAGAAATAAAAACTGATATTTTTAATGCTTTTTGTATAATTTGACTTTTATGTTGCAGTTTTCAATAGTTATTTTAAATGTTTTTGTAGTTATTATCAGTCGTTCACGTCAAATGGGTTCTGGAGCACACGCTATTGTGTGGAAAATGGATACGTCGACTTAACTCGCACCCATACGCTTGCTGATCATTTTTGACTATTTCACTGTGTTTAAAAATGTATGCAACATTGTTTCAAAATGCGTTCAATCAACACTCATGAATAAATATGTTGTTTAGAATATAAATAACATTGTACGGATTATTTTGATCAAACATTTATTTTATTTTGTAAACGTATGTGATTTTCTTTTTTTTTATTATTTTTTGCAATTGCTCTTTTTCGCCCTATTGTGATATATATATATATATATTGCTTCCATTGTTTAATTTTGTTTTTTTATTTATTACGAGCTTGTACTTATTTCAAATTTTTAATTGTTAATTCTTTTTTTTTATACATTTTTAATTAAATTTTACATTTCATTTTTTTCATGGTTTAAGTATTTAAATTTTAGATCAAATTATTTTTCAACGCTATCGTTTTTGGACAAATTAACCGGCATTCATCTTACATATAATTTTAATTTAATAAATTTTATTGTATATTATTTGTTTTTACACAATGTGTTTTTATTATCAATATTGTGTTTAATAAGATTATGACGTTTTTCAAAAATTACAATAGTTAATGTGAGAAATAAATTTATAAATAAACTAAGTTTTTATAATTGATTGTAAATTATAGGAAAGTAGTTTATCCATTGAGATAATACTATATTATTATGGATCATTATCATTATTATTGCATTAACCTTTAATATCTTACTAGAGATACAATTAGCGTAAAATACATTGTTACCATTAATAAAAATAAGTAAATAAATAACAACAAGATTTAAAAAAGTGTGGTACTAACAATGGGAGCAAAATGAAATAGAATATCATAGAATAATAAATATAAATACAGTCAAAACGGAAAACATGTGATGCAAAAAAATTCAAAACTACTCTACTTTGAATGAGTCATTGTAAGGCAAAAATTACATCACTCTACAATCAGCCATTTCAGATTTTAGCAATTATAGTTTTCTTAGTGTTAATATTTTTTTATTGGTTATTTTTTATTACCGCAATAATTCCAAACTAGCAATCATCTAATAAATGAGTTAAAGGAAGCACTTAACCAGCCCATGCCAAATATCCTCATAGATTTTGGTAAAGATGAAGATATGAATGTGATTCAAAAACCCGAAAATATATTAATGACATTTCTACAACTGAAGTGATTTATATAATTAAAAATTTGAAAAATAATAAAGCATAAGGATTTAATGAGGTAGCTACAGAGATGTTCAAATATGCAGGCGATGTAGTAGCATGCAAGTTTGTTCATTTAGTCAGTGTTATATGGTATAATAAACAAGTTTCAAATAATTGGCGACAGAGTAATTGTTACTTTTTAAAAATAGAAAATTTCAACAATGGCAGTAATCGGTGCGAAATAACTTTATTGTCTATTCCCGGTAACGTGTTTTGCAAAGTACTTTTAAACCGTGCGTAAATAAACATCTTCGAGATCAACAAGCAGGATTTCGGAAAGGAGGAAGTTTTATTTAGCAAATACTCACTTTTCGTAACATTATTGAACAATGTCAAAAATTTTAACAGTCAACTTTATAAAAGCTTTCAACACTGTTTATTGAGAATATTTGTAAAAAATTGTTAAGTTTTATGGAATACCGTTAAAATATGTAAATATTATGTGTTCGTCACAACAAAATTTAAGTTGTGTTTGAACAAAAAGTGATCATACTGCTATGTTCGAAACTGTCATTAAAGTACGTCAAGGATGTATTTTATTACAGTTTTTGTTTCTTCTGGTAATTGATTTTGTTATAGCTTGGTCCATAAATTTGTTCTATGACATTAAATGTAATCATGGCAGATTTACAAATTTGTACTTGATCTACTCAATAAAACCCCAGTAATGATGCAAAATATGACAGCACATCTCAGTAATATTAGTTTTCTTATTGGCTTACGGATTAACTGTTCAAAAGTAAAAGTGTTGTGTACAATGTCAAACGATTATTTACCCAACGAAATTAGTGGAGTATCATTGGTAAAGACCAAAACTAATGTTAAAACCAAACCTGGAATGGCAATATTACTCTTTTATATACTTAAAACACTATGGTCATATTTTATCAGTCTAAATACATTCCTTCGTTTATACGCATTAATAGTCAATGATGATAGTGATCTTGAGGATTTGAGTAATGCTTATAGAGTCTCAATTTTAATAATGGTGATATTTCTAAATCTCTACGTGGTGCATCTTAGACTAGGTGCCAACAGTCATTTAGACTAATAAGTCTAGGGTCTGAGTGCACAACATTATAAATGGGCTTTGACTATGGCAGATGGGTGCAAGCATACACCTAGAATACCTATAAGATATTCTACGGTATACGTATGCCATATATTAATGTTGACTAAGGAAGATCACGCTAATAAATCAAACGGTCTCGTTAATCTTTATAAACAGTAGCGAAGTTACAAAGATACCATCTATTAGCCTAAAGCTTTGTTTTTCTAGTACATTTGTTACGCTTATCAGGATATCAATCGTTTAATATACCGTACAAATATGGGAAATAATAAAGAGGTGATTACTTCACAAACCAAAATAAATGAATAAAAATAATTAATAACATTAATAACAAATTTTAAAAATCTTACTTTGTTTTTTATAGAACACTATCAGTTTCAATTTTTTCTAAAAGTTCTATTACAATATTTCAAGCGATTGCTTATGCTCCTTATATCTATAGCGTTATTATGGGTGACTCCATTTATAAACTGATACAGGATACAGGATAATTCACGAAATAAGTAGGAGAAAATTCTTTTTGATCCTCGGTTCTGAAATATCAATATATCTAGGGATGGAAAAAGAGTAAAAACTGGAGAAATATAAATAAAAGCTAAATAAAATTAAGGAGAGCATGCTTATTATAAGCCTGCTTGAAGGAATAAAAGGAGGGGGCTGAAATAATATAAGATGGCAAATTATTCTAGACAGAAATGACCCTATGGGAGAAATAACAACTAAGAAGACAGGTACAAGCTCTAGGCTTAGAAAATTTAAACTTATGACCCCTTAACGAATCCTTTGAGGGAACGAAAAACAAAGCACTACGGCCAGAGTGAACAAGTTGATAAACTAAAATAAGGTTGCCTCGTAGTCGTCTATCGGATAGCGGGAATAACTTCAACATGTTTAGACAATTAATATGGTCAACACTATGAAGGATCTTCGGTATTTTAAAGGTTTTTTTTGATCAAGTCAAAAAATATCACGTTTAAGGATAGGGAAAGTAACTTAAATACAGTATTCAAGATGAGGCCTAATATAGAGCATATATAATAGACGTGCACTACTAAGGGGAATATTCTCCTAAAGTACGCTTAAAAAAGTTAATCAACCTAAAACCCTTTTACGCAGCTAGAGTATGATGGGCTGAGAATAGAAGGGAGGAAATAAAAGTTACACTTAAATCTTTAATAGATCGGACCGATGTGATAACAGAATCAGTTAAGACAGATACTCTAAAAGTATTACTCGAGGGCTTTCCAAAACTTCGAAAAATTGAGAGGGAGCGCATTATTGGAAGTCCAGTCCTTAATATTAAAAATATCTTGCTAAAGAAGCTCAGAATTAGACCCCCATATCTTAACATCATCTGCATAGATCAGGATATTGGACTGAACAACCCGGGGCAAATTATTAATAAAGATGATAAAGAGTAAGGGACCAAGTACAGAACCTTGTGGGACTCCTGAGTAGATCGCACAGGGACTGGATAGATCACTACCTAACCTAACTCTAAAATTTTTACAATAAAGGTAATCTTCAATCCAGTCATATAGAGGCCTTACAATACCAAATGACTTTAACTTATTTAATAACAATTCATGTGAAACTTTATCAAAAGCTTTAGTAAAATCAAAATAAATGGCATTAACAGAAGAAGTATGCTCTAGTAGTGAAATAAGGCTATCAGTATAATATAATAAATTTGTAAGACAGGAACGCTGAGTTAGGAAACCATGCTGAGAAAAGCAGATTGGATTATTATTAGAAATGAAATCAGTAATATGAGCCTTAAGAAATCTTTTAAAAATCTTACCAGGAGTGAAGAGGATACTGATAGGTCTGTAGCTGTTTGGGACTAACCTATCACCAAATTTATAGATAGGCCTTATAAAAGCTTGCTTCTAAATTGAAGGAAAACGTCTACTATGATAGGAAAGAAAGAAAAGTTGTAAAAAAAAACAGGGGCTAATATAATACAGTATTCTTTAAGTACTCTAGGGTAGATACCATTTGGGCCAAAGGGACTTGCAAGGAAAACGGGGTAGTATGGGTAGTAGAATGAAATACAAAACTGAAATAATTTCTAAATAGATTACAAGCTTTGTTCCTGGAAAGTGGGAAACTATCAATGCCTTTCAGAGAAAGAAAAACGTTTTCAGAAGACCTTTTATTTTTAATAAACTTAAATAAAAAACTTTTATTAGATTTGGCATTATGTAAAAGTTTAAGAAGTTGAATACTCTTATAAGTTCTTATACTATGACTATGACTATTTACCTTAAAAGGGACAAACATCCTGGTAACTTCCTGAATGACAGTGACAAAATGGGAGTAAGCAACATCAATATCACCGTCGGAAGAAAAATCCCAGTTGAAGTTAGCTAGATAAGACCTCATACCAATAAAATCAGCTGTTCTAAAATCTGGAACAAAAACACTAAATGAGTTGGAAACAAAGTTAGGAGAATATGGAACAAATACTTCAAAAGAGAGAAGAAAATGATTACTTTTTCCATATGCTTTTCACAAAAACAGCATTACTGGTCCAATCTTTTATGTATATTCCGTTTTATTACTAGCATAGAACAAGCTATGACAAAATTAATATATATTATACATAATTTTTAAAAATTATATCTAAAAATTTAGTGTGCAAAAATATTTAAAAATAGTTAATAAAAATGCTTTTAACCTATTATTTAACAATATTTTATTAAGTTTTTAAAAAATGACGATAATATGGCAGTAATCTAGTACTATCCTAAATACTATTAAATTACAGTTATTACAATAATTAAAGCATTAAACAATATAAAATATAAATATTAAATTATTTTTTTAATTATGATTTTAATTTTTTATAATCAATATTTAAACATTATTATTATTTTTGTAATATTTTAATAAAATTAATAATTTCTTAGTATTAATTTTTTTATTTTAAATTTTTATAACAATATTTAAAATAATACATAATTCTTTTGTGTTTTTATCTATCGTCTTAAATTATATCACAAGTTTCTGCGCAGTTTGATGTCACTTGAGTTTCTAAATGCATTTCTCAGCATGTTTTAAATTAATTGTTCTTTTTTTATTTAAAGTTATTATTTTAGTTAAAAATAACAATATTGAATTTATTGATGAACCCGTTGATACTTATGGTTTAGAGAATCAACAAGTTGCATTAAGATGTTCTGTTCGTGGTGCTACTGATGTTAAAATAAATTGGATTAGAGATATCAAAAATGTTTCTGTTTATGCAACAACAGAAAAACACACATTGGATACAACTATTTCAATTATAAATTTTCAATTATCAAAAAGTAATGAAGATAATTATTTTTGTGTTGCTTTTGATTCTAGTACCAGAATTTTTTCACGTAAATCTGTTGTGAGAATTGCATTTTTGAACAAACATTTTGTGTTGGAACCACAGAGTAAATTTTCTAATTTAGGGGAAACTGTGTTGCTGGAATGCATACCACCGTTGGGTCTTCCTGTTCCTCATATTGATTGGATCAAGGATGGCGTTACTTTACTGTCTAGTGACAGATTACAAATTGTTGATGGTGGAAATTTGAGAATTAATCGAGTTACTTGGAATGATACTGGTGAATATGTTTGTTTGGCAAAGTCATCGGCTTTTCGTAGAGAAAGTTCAAAAGCCTTCCTTGATGTACGTCAACGTCCGTATTTTATTATGTCTCCAAAAAGTCAATCAGTTTCTGCCTATAGTATGTTAGAATTATTTTGCCGTGCCGCAGGTTATCCAAATCCTATGATTTTATGGAGAAGAGAACCGGCGTCTTTAAGCATCCCTTATCATCGAACTCGATTACTTGTTACTGGTACATTAAAATTCAGCAGTGTGGAACCCGCTGATGCTGGAATTTATGTATGTCGCGCAACAAGCGTTACGGGAATTGTGGAATCAATAGCTTATATAAATGTTGTTGCACCTCCGGGTTTGATATCTACGTCACCCAGTAAAGTTGATGTTTATGAAGGTTGTCGCGTTGAATTAGTGTGCAATGCTGTTGGATCACCCACTCCCAATATTCGCTGGTTCCAATGGTCGACTAAAACATATTTTATAGAGAACAACAGTATTGATCGAATATATGTAACAAAATCTGGAAATCTTGTTATAATCGCTGCCCGTCCAGAAGACACTTCGACTTTCGAATGTCGTGTTTCGTCTTCAGCTGGATTGGCTCGAAGTCTAACTTTTGTGAATGTAAAATTTAACACAGAATTGATACCAGGACGTATTGGTTCGGTGTCCAATTTTAACATTGAAAAAATTGTTACTAATACTTCCAAATCACTAAGAATTATTTGTGGTATTTCCAAAGATCCCGAATTTAATTTTTCATTTTCAGAAGCGAGTCAATCCATATTTAACAATTTTCACATTATTTGGCTTAAAAATGGAAAAATTATGTCTGAAATTGGTTCATTGAATTCACGTATTGTTGTAGAATCTGATGGATGTTTGTTTTTTTATACAGTTTTAGCAACTGATGAAGGAAATTATACATGTTCTGTCTATAGAACTTTGAGTCGGAGATTTGCTCAGTTCCATTTTTATCTTAGTGTGAGGCAAAATTTAAGTTATGTCTATCCCCAAAGCCTATATTCGGTTGGTGATTTACCTAGTCCACCTTCTAATGTGGAAGTTGTAAATATTGGCGATACATGGGTATTGGTAAGATGGTTAAATTCATTATTTAATAAACAATCAAATTTTCGAGTATATTACATACCGATAGTTAATCAACCTCATCTTATTCATTCTTTGCATGCAAAAGAATCACGGAGGAAATCACTATTTAATTGGAATACAAATGAAAATTTTTCTAGTGATAGAATTTCTTTTAAACTGGATAACTGGAATATGGGTTTTGAAAATACGCATAAAACACAAGCACGAATTACAGGTTTAATGCCAAATACTGGATATTGGATTGAAGTGAGATCGGTCAATCATAATGGAATGAGTTTTGGAAGTTTGATACCACACATTATTTACACTCGTAAAAAACCGTTTCTAGTACAATTTCCTGTTTATGACAATCGAACGGTACACTCAGGATCAACTTCGAATTTAGCTGATTCTCTTTATTTGGGCGGTCAAAGTGCAGTTGATTTTCACCATTTAGTTACAAGCTTGCAATCCATTGAATTTTATTCAATAATACTTCGTAGCGTAACACCTACTGAAATTATGATTAGTTGGGACACACGTTCATCAAATGATGTTTTGAAACGAATTGACGGATTTAGAATCAATGTTAAACCAGCTCCAATGTCTCGGTGTCTTGCAACTGTAACATCTAATGCACAAAAACAATCGTCGGTGGTCAGTAATACATACTCGAGTCTTGTTGAAAGCGAAGATTTATACAAACAAAATTCAATTTTTTACATGTCTACTGAATCAGTTTATTGCAGTTTTGAGTCTTCCAGATTACTAGAACAAGTTATTTTTATGACCAATACTGGCAATGTTTTGTCATCAGAATTTACAAGAAACACGTTTTCGAAAAATACATCAACTCCAACTTCAATTATTGTATTGACCAGTTATACTTTATCACGTGATAAATCGACCGAGGTAACTGTGATTGGAAATTTGTCACCTTTTACATGTTACGAAGTAAATATTGAAGCGTTTAGGGACGATCTAACATACGGTCGGGTTTGGAGTAGATCTAGTAGAGCTGAACTTGTTCTTACGTTGGATTCGGAACCCGATGTATCACCAAAACTCATTACAGCTGAATGGCTGATTGAAACTAGCTCGTTGTCTTCAAAAACATTTTTAGATTCATTTAATCTAACTTCTAAGACTTCGAATGGAATTCGTTTGGCATGGATGCCTTTGGATTTAAATTCAGCACATGGAGCTATATTGGGTTATGTAATCCACTTAATTACAAACAGCTCAAAGTTGAGTCGTGTAATTCATGTAAGTTGAATCTTTTTGATTATCAACACATATTTTGAGATCGAATTATATTGTTAAAATAATGTTACTTTCAATATTTAGTACGATTTATTCAATTATATATTTTAAATGTTTTTACTATTAGTCTGTAAAATATTATAGAATATCCTTTTACCGAGAATGATGATTACAATACTAGAAGTTTTATAAAAGCTTTATAATTTATTGGAAATTTATTTTGATATTGAATAATTATTAGGTACTAAGTAGAAATGTGTATCTTTTCGTTACAATGGGTTTGTTAATTATTAGATTTCTCAATACACAATTTGTGTATTCTACTATTGCATACTTATTTATCAGGATGCTAATGATTCTTAAGATTTGAGTAATGCTTATAAAGTCTTAATTTTCAATGATGGTGGTATCCCTTCATGTGGTGTAACTTAGACTAGATGCACATATACATCTAGACTAATAACAGCAGAGACCGAGCGCACAGTGGCTTTGGTAATCTTTGCGAACAGTGGCGATGTCACAAGGATATGGTCTACCAGTCAAGAAACTTCGTTATTCTTCTACGTTTAAGTCATTGAAATCGATCGTTTTAATATGCCGTCCAAATATAGAAATGATGAAATAAGACTATGTCACCAACGACAATGAATTATCGCTGTTTTAAGATATATCTTTTTTAGTTGTTATATTAATACTTTGATGTTATAGTTTTTCTTCATTCTTGAAGAACTATGTTCGTTTGTAATAATACAATTTGTACAGCGAGTAATATCCAGATCAATTTGTAAACGATTTTTTGTATAAGTATGTTATTAACGAAAAAGTATTTTTACCAAATACGTATTAGTTATTTTTGAAAATTTTTCAATATATTCAAAGTCGTCTAATTTTCCAGTTTGATTTTTTCAAGTTAAATGAATTTTACAATTTAATTTAATGTCGGTATATTTTACATGTGCATAACAGTTTTTCAATATTTTTTTATACATATCATTAGAAAGAAATTGGAAACTAATAGTTTATGATAAAAAATTAATAAGGAAGATATTATTTTTAAAGTAGTTTATTGTAATGATGTAGCTGTTAGGTTCTTTTTTATCCTTTTATTTTTGTACATCACGTTTTTTACATTTTCATGGTATGTATTGTTATTTGGGTGGCACATTAATTGTATATGTTAGAGATGACTAAGAATAATAGCAGCCAATTTTTGTATCGTTTGTATTGTTCGTAAAAACTGTACTAATTATAATTGAGGTTATTTGAATTAAAAAAACAGGATTTTATATTTTGAAATAAAGAACCTTTTGAAGATTATTTGTATAATGCAATTTGAGTGTATATCAAAAATATTTTTTCCTTTAACCTTAGGTTTCTTATGATGTACTTAATAAAGAAATTCATGGCTTAAATCCTTTGATGGAATACATTGTATATGTGTCAGCAGTGACGTGTCGTGGTGAAGGGGTTCGAGGTCCAGGTTTTCGTCTGTTGCCAATTGCATCATCGTCTTCGTTACATGACAAATCAAATGTTGATTTTTCTGACAAAAACCTACAAAATTATTTACTCTTTCCTCAATGGGCTTATTTGTCGTTGTGTGCCCTAATTGTATTTTGGATTTTATTTGGGCTTTGTGTCTATTACTTTGTTCATCACTCATCTCGCAAAATATCAACCAATTCTTCAAAGACGACTCACTACAACATTCCACTAACCAAATTTTGGTCATTATTTCGATGCTTCAAACAACCTTCTACTGTTCAAACATCAAACATGTCTACGTCTGCCTTGTCGAATACAAATTTCTATCATTACAAATCCAAGTCAACTCATTCTGACAATGATAAATTTGAATTGGCACATTTATTGCAATCAAAACATCAAATAGTGAATTCCAATCAGATTGATTTGAATCAGATTAGATACAACGGTGGAACTGCTCCTTCCATGCACCTGAAACAGGATCTAATATATACTGATACCAATGCAATGAATAATAATAATAACAACAATATGGCTTGTGATCAAAGTCACACGAATACGGGTTCGAACGATTTAAAATCTTCTGATTTGACCTTTGACAGCAACATAAATAATCACTGTACTAATTTAGAACAGCATCCGTGTTTGCCAAGTATGGATGCTTATTCGAAAAATGGACACGAATTGTTTTCAAATAGCAATGATGGCAGCACCAATCACAATGCTTCTTCTGGTTTGTCAATTCTATTTACCAATCCATCATTCAATCGTGAACACTTTGATGAATGTCATTACAATGAGCCCTCCAATCCAACCCAACCCAACTTGCATTACAACGTGATTGGTAATGAACAGGTGTTTGTTGGCGATCGTGACAATGGTGTAGACGAACGCAAACTAAAATTGCCCAATTCCATCAATGTTCCATTTCCCCGACCCAATTTTGCCAATCGATCGAGTTCGTTTCGTAATCCATGCGATGACGATACTGTATCAGCATATGCCAGTTGTTCCGTTTTCGATTCTAATCAACTCGACATTGAAACATCTGTGCGCGATCAATTGACTTGTAACATGGCTATTACTTTGGACAATCCGCGTTTATATTCGGCGATGTTGGCTACGCATTTAAATAAAGTTAGTTAATAATACATCCTAACTTGATTGACTTATTTTTGTTATAATGTTGTTTGAACGAATTGCCGACAATTATTTGTTTGTATGCTTTTGTTTTGTGTTAGCGTTAAACTTTAATAACCAATTTTGATGGATAGCCTAGGTGGACTGCATTAAATACGCTATTTTGAAACCTACAATTCAAATCCAAGTAGCATAAATCCTCACAAAGTTATCCATATTATTATAAGGGGTTTATTTTATTTCAATTAATGATTTAAATTGTTTTCATTAAAAGTACGTATGTACATAACATAAGTTGATGGCAGAGTCATCTCTTTATCAATTCCAAGTTTGAATAGGTTCTCGAATTCCTATACAAAAAGGTTATCGGATGCGCATTGAATTTGGAGGGATAAATGAAGTTTCTTGGATAGAAGACCGCTTCTTTGCGACGACTCCAGTGTTCACAGGAATTGAAGAGGCGATGTTCTTCAGAGTTGACGCCGCTTGTCGTATCCACAAGCCTAATCAGCTAGATATGGTAAATAGATACCTTGAGATACCTTTTAAGCATCTTGGATGTATACTAGCACTCATTCACTGAACGAGAATCCAATGAAAGTCCAGATATACTGCTGTTCCTGCTGTTATTGGCTTAGATGTCTGTTGGCACCTAGTCCATGGTGCACCACGTGGAGGACTTTATAAGCATTATTCAAATCCTCAGGATTATTAGCATATGTACATGTATATATTTTTACCACAATTGTTAAATTTAGTCGGTTTACTTAGTTCGATTTTTATATTGGCTTAAATAGCACTCCTTATTTTTCCTTTTACTTCTTTGTTACTTGCTTTGGCCTTATAAATTAATCGAATAAATCACTTAAATGTTTCATTTAAATGGATGTGCATGATTAATTAATTTTTATTTCGAAAAAAGTGATGAACTTTGGGCTTTTTATTTTATAAAATTACTCATATTAGAAAAATAGGGTTATTTATTTTTTATTTCTTGAATATTTTTATGGGAAATGTAGTAAAGTCAAACGAACGTCCGTACACAATGCTGCTGGTGGTGGAACACCAACCTATATCAGACAAAATTTGTTAATTTGTATATATTTATGAATGGTTGTTTGTATTATATTGAAAAAAAATTATTAACATTAATGTCAGTACTGTTGGGTAGAAATTTCCAAAATAATTTTATTTATTTTAGCGCAGTGTTTTCATTTTATTATTTGAAGGAACACAATGAATTCGGAAAAAAGCTAAAATTACCCATTTACAAATATAACAATAAACTGTATCATTTTAGAGAAAAGTATGACTCAGCGAATAGCATTGTAGTTACAATAACGTTACACTAAAACAAATAATTTTTAAAATTTACACTGGAACTTTTTAAATTTTTCTTTTTTATCAATATTACAGCATTAATGTGTTTTATAAATATTTCTTTTTTAATATAATTAAGCACATAAGTTAATAGTAGATCAATGATTATAAAAATTACGTAAATTGTATATAATTATAATGTTGATATAAACGTTGACTTTAAAATATAACTTTGTTCAATATTTCTATATTTAAAAACAAACGATTTCGAATAAATATACATTGAAATATGGATTACTTTTCAATTCTTAGTATTTATGTGATAAATTATAACCTGAAATGGAGATTAATTTAGATTTAACTCTATCTGAATTTGTTGTACTTTTGAAAGGATTATATGTACATATAACCAACGCAGCCGAAAATTAAAAACTGGACATCGTTTGAAGTATTTAAAATATGAAGTTTATTATGCTTATTTTATACACTTATGCATTTTTTACGACATTTATTCTTTAATAAATTGTGTGGGGTTTTTTTATTTTAATAAATGGTGGTGGTTTACTCCTAGAATGAAAGTATATATATATATATATATATATATATATAAGCTTTAATTGACACATTGTATGTATTACTTGGGTATATTTAAACATATCACGTTATTAAAAGGATATGTTGATTTTTAAAGTATTGGAACAACACAGCTGTTAAGGCACTTATTGATAGATACGATAAATTAGTATTTACAGGTAAATATAAAAATGAAAAGCATTTGTGTATTATTCGTGTTTACATATTATACACAATTATATATATATATATATATATATATATATATATATATATATATATATATTTTTCTAATACCATGAAACAGCTTTTAAAAACATTATTGTGCACACCAACATTTTGTCTTTCACCACCATAGCAACCAAACTGCACACATTAATAAAAAGGTGGTTGCAAAAACCAGCACAACTGATAATACGTTGAAGAGGTCAAGGCTAATTATAAAATAGGACAAGTTAAAAGGAAGTGGTAGTAGATAGGAATGCTTAAAATAGTGGAGTGTGTTATTGTTTGTACGGATCATAGTTAAATGTTTTAAAAGCATATGCCTATTTTTAGGGATGACATATTAATAATTAATTCCCTATTCCTGTTTAGTCTTTCTTACAAAATATTCACAACTGCTTAATGACTAATTTAATAAGCACTATTAGAAAAACATGTCACTATAGTTGTTCAGGGTTAATGTATTCTTTGTTTGTATTTCCGTTTTGCAGTTAATTGCTCCTTACTAATCGCCTGCTATATAATTAACGTTGAAATTGGTCTTATCAGCTGTCATTTTAGAATTAGTAGTTTATCCGTGTGTACGGATTTTCGTGCTTTTTTCAGTGTACTAAATCAACATTTTAATTTTTATTAAAATTAAAACCCAAGGCAATTTTTTTAATTATTGTTTAGGAGTTATTCTACTTTTATCATAGATTTTTGTCTATTTAAATAGTCATGAATAATTATGAGTGATTCTAAAAACAGCTACCTTATGCATTTGTTTTAATTTTCATTAGTTTGAAATGAATGTTAGGCAAGTAGAGATACATGTGCGTTCAATCTTGACTTTGTTTTATATTTAGACTATTAATTGAATGAATTACTTTTTAGTTGTATGTGTGTATATGCATGTGTACTTATGCATGTCTCATAAAATTGCTCCAGTATATCGAGTTAACTAACTGATTTCGTAATGAGAAAACTTTTGTTATGACGCGTTTTTTTATGAATTAATTTATATATATATATATATATATATATATATATATAATTTTCAAATTAAACTTTATGAGTGAATGTCGGTTTTTATTGTAATTTCATTTACTTTATTTTTGCATTGATTGATTATGGTGGATTGGTTGATTTTATAGCAAAAACGGTATAAAATTAAGTTGGTTATATTTTTAAAAATTCATTTTTAATTATTCATACGAAATTGTTTTTCATTTGAATTTTTTGGGTGTTTAGCTAATGAGAAATCATTATTTTGGTTCTTAGGTTTGTATTATAATTGAGGCGGTAAATTATATATAAATAGAACAGAACCGTGCCTTATGGGCTATTAAATCTGCGCCGTATTCCTGGCCATATATGGTAAATTTAAAGCATTGGGTTCCCTTTATAATTCCAAACAAAAATAATAGAAGACGTAAACTGTGAGATGAATTCATTTCGTATATTCTCTTCAGTCACAAACATAAAGAATCAGTATATATATATATATATATATATATATATATATATATATATATATATATATATATATATATATGATGTAATTAACTTAACATTTATAACTATACATACATACACATTTGCAACATGCATATGTTAAGCCCATGCTAAATTTAATGAAGTTACAAATTGTTTTTGTGCACACAAAATGGGTTTTAATGTGTGGATGTACACAGATTCAAGTGTTTTTAACATATTAACAGTTTGAGTAGTTATCATCGCTTTAAAGCAATTATTAAAGTTCACTCGATGTTTTGTTTGAACCAAGTGACGTAATATTGACGAAGTGCACCAACGTTCATTTGAATTGGACTCTTTATCGATCCACTTGGGAATGTGTTTGTTGGCCCGTTCAGATAAGCGACGAGTTGTCCGACCAATAAATTTGTTACCGCAACTGCAAGTGAACGGATAGATACAGTGGGAGGTGGAGAACATTGCTTTAGCTGTTTTTACGTTGGGCAAGGGCAGACCTGTTGTGGTACATAACATTCTCAATTGGGTCAATGAATATGTCCTTTTAATCGCATATATGGTAAAAGCCCATTTGGGAGGGATTGTTCACTTTCTTGTTGGCGGTAGTAACGTACAGCATTTGACGTTACTGGATAATTAGCATTAGTCAGATTCACTATAAATAATGTTTTAATCACCAATAGCCCAATAATAAGGCTTCGGTTTAAAATTAGGAATGGTATGTGTTCAATTCTGTGTGAGGTATGCACTGCTGATGACTCCAAACAAGAATTGACTCAAACCGAGTGGATTAATCATTCAGTGAATCTGACAATTTTAATATTACCTTTATCGACCTCATAATGAATTAGTTTTAGTGTGAACTGTTATACTGCTGCAAAATTTTGGTCACATGGTCTACTTATGATGGCTTTGTGTATTTAAAAGGGTTTTGTTTCAAAATAAGCATGTTGTATGGAATTTTTAGTGTGCATCAGCTGTTTTCTTTTGGAGAGTAAACAGATTAGCAGGTGTTAGAAGTGTTGAAATCTGTTTATAATAAGAACAATTTTTCAAATTGGTAAAGTGGGATTAAGTACGTGTCAAATTATATTTTTTAGTTATTTGTGTAGTTGTGATGTTGGTTGAATTATTATTAAAACTTGTTTTTTGAAATGGTGCATTTTAATGTGTTGTTAAATTATTGTATTTTATAAATATGGTTTACTTTATTATTTATACATATGTTTATTGTTGGCATATTTTTTACTATATGTGTAAGATGTATGATTGAACTAAATTTAAAAATAGTACAATGCTTTTGCTAGAATTCAGTGCAAACAAACAACATGGGGGCCGTTCTCTCTTCCGCATCGCTGTCAAATTCGAGCACCGATTGTTGGTTTGCAGTTAGACAGCCAAAATGTGGACCAATGGATTGTAACGAACTGCCAATTCCGATACCAGACAATGGCAATTTGGATGTTGATGAGCATGGCAAGTCGCTTAGACTTGGTTTGGGTATACCCCCGCCACCCAAATATCCTCCTCCTCCTTTGCCACGACCGTTCAATGTGAACGATGATGATGATGATGATGATTTCGTGTCGAATTGTCGCAATAATTTATCAGACGGTAGAACAATGATTGACCATTTGAGTGATTTGGGTAAGTTGATTGAAATCTGTCAATGGGATTATAATTGTGATTGTTAACATTTTTTTTACAGTTGGTGACATGATTATCGCTTTATTGTTTCCATGTTTTAGATGTAATGATCGCCTCCTATAGATTTACATGCAAAAGAAGGCTCGTACACATAAAAAATGTAGGGAAGTAACGAAGCTTTAAGGCTGATAGTTGACATTTTTATAAATGTCACTGTTTATGAAGATTAATGAGTCTACCTGATAATTTGTCAATGTTTTTTCGTAACCAAATGGTTGCATATGGTATACGTAAACATCGAAAAACCTCTCACGTATATGTATGTTTACATCTATCCGCCCAGTCGTATCACACTGTGCACTCGGTCCTCAATCAACGTTAGTTTGAATTCAGGATGAAGGTACAGAAACAATATTATTATTTGGGAAATTGAAACTTTCCAGGTATTATCCAAATCCTTATCATTATTAAAATTTTATTGACGGTCTATTTTTCAATTTGGATTTTACTACCAACGTTACAACTCTCACAACAATTACTGCAAAAAAGTGATTATTTAACTAAAACCACTCTAGCAACTAGATAGCATACAAGAGAAACGTCACTTCGATTATAAAATATACAATACTGTATAATATATATAATCAGAAAGCAAAATTAGTGGGTGAGCGGAATCTCAAGGTTAAACATAAATAATAAATTATTTGATTTGTTTTAAAATTAAAAAATATATATATATTTTAATTTATATAGATTAGAATAATTAAATATTTATTTCGATAATTACTATAACATCACAATCAGGGCAGATTTGAATGTGCGTTTAACGTCAATTTTAAGGATTAGTTATTGTTCATTTTTAACGAAATTAAGCACACAAAATAATAATAGGCTAATTGTTATAAAAATTGTGTAATTATCCACGTTTATATAGAAGTAGCTTTTAAAATATGCCATTTTGGCCGACTCAGCCTTTTTAAATAAACATTTCTAAGTATATATAAATGAACTATTAAGTACTTGACATTATTTTTAATTCTCAATATTTATTTTTACAAAAAAAATCAATTAGACAACAAATTAATTTAGATTTAATACTTTTTTAAAAATTTTTTGTGTTAATTTTTGAAATGGCTGTAGACGAAGACTCTCGTTTGGCTGCGTTAAATACTGCTTTCAGTAAAAACCTTTTTGTGCAAATTTTGTATTGCATAAATATGCAAGCTTCAAAGCACATTTGATCCATTTTATTCTATTTTTCTATGATTTAAATCATTGTTTTAAGTTAACTAATCATTTTTAAATTGCTTATAAGCTTTATTTTAAAAGTTATTTCATCTATTTTGTAATGCTTTTTATAATGATACATTATGGGTGACTGATAGGTATATAGATTTATTTTTGTTTTGCACAATTTGTTCAAACCAGTTATTATCTTAAAATAATTTTTAAATCCCCAGATATGTTATTAATATTACTATGACTACTGGCTTTGGAGTATATTTGTACGTATGTGTATGATTTTATCTAAACCCATATGTTGGATTGTTAACGCATTTAAAAAAAATACCCATGGGTATATTTATGATTATATATTTTAGTTCCCAATAATTTGTTAGTTTGCAACTATATTTTAAACAGATTGGATGATCTTTATTACGTTACTAGTTGGTTTTACCAGGTTTTTGAGAGTGATTCGATTACTGAATTGTGCTGGATCGACCGCAGTTAACTATCTAGCCAGAAAATAAAGACGAGTGTCCAGTTAGGTTACCTTGAATGCTAATGATCCTGAGGATTTGAGTAATGCTTATAAAGTCTCAATTTCCAATGATGGTGATATTCCTGACTGTTAGTCCTCCACGTGGTGCATTCTGGACTAGGTGCCCCTAGGCATCTAGACTAATAACAGCAGGGTCCGAGTGCACAGCGGTATAACTGGGCTTCCGCTACGGCGGGTGGGTGCGAACATACATCCAGGATACTTAAAAGGTATCTAAAGGTATACGTATACCATATGTAGCCCTTGGGCTAAGGGAAATAACCCTGACAAAAAATCAGGCGGCCTCGTCAATCTTTGTGAACAGTGGCGACGTCACAAGGATGCCGTCTACCAATCAAGAAACTTTGTTATTCTTCCACGTTTGTCTACGCTTGTCAAGCCATCGAAATCGATTGTTCTACATGTCGTAAAATATGGGAAATAATGAAGAGGTGACCACGTCACCAACCAAAATGAAAAACATGAAATGAAATGTATGCAGAACGTGCAGTACTCAATTAGATATATTCAGATTGCTTGATGACAAAGTTACCTTTACATTATTTTCGAATGTGAACAATCTTCTTCTATCTAGTGTTTTCTATGCAAAACATCCTATTTGACTAACAAACGAAGTAAAATAGTAAAGTTTGTTAGTTATACGTAAACATTCTTGCAACTGTGCTGCTGCATACAAATATTGATGATGGGTCTTGATTTTATATCGTGGTGGACATCTTTAACTTATACTCTTAGGTCCATTTCAGTACCTTATTTCAATTGTTGCCCTCGTCTACCAAAACGGAAGTTTAGATATAGCATTATGTACTCGATCATTCCCTTGTTCTGTTTTTGATGTTAGTCCAGTATGCGCCATATAAAGATAGAGTTATGAGCATCACTACTGTCGGAACTAAAGACTACATTAAAAAATATTATTAGCATTCTAGTAATTAAATAATGTAACAATCTCGAGTTTTTCTATAGTGAATTGTATTCATTTTACTGCAGTTTAAAACCGGTGCATTATCGCGAGTAATGTTCACAGAGCAAGCAGTATCGTCGCGAGTCACATTTCGCCTTACTTGAACTCTGAGAATGGTGTTTTTTATATTTGGCTATCAGTATCTGACCTGTTGATCTCGGTTGTTGTAAGAGTTTCGACCGCAAGTATCTAGACCAGTTAGCCGTGGCCAGCCATCTCGTTGAGAAGACGAGCAATTTTTAAATCACCTTTTCTTGGTCCTTCTCTAGGTAGAGCAATCAATGTTATCCCTAAATAGGGCTGCTTGGTGATAATACTCAGAGTGACACCGATAACCGTTGTCGCCTTCTTGTCAACGCGTTAACGACCTTAACGCCTAACTATCCATTTGGTCCACGACTGATTATTTGGCACAGCCTTTATTGCTAAAGGCCGTTCCACTATCCGCCACCTGTGGACGCGCTAAGTAGGAATCGGTCTCCCCCCTTAGTGCAGTTTAAAACCACACTGCCAATTGTGTACTTATTGTGTTTTTACAAACTGAATTAATTTTGGCAAATTGTAACGGCAACAATTATGTGTAAGTCAACTAATTTTGGTGTTTGCCACCGCACTTGTTCAATAGTGTGTTACTTTAAAAGGTGATACAATCGACTTGTGACCATATACAATTGGTATATTTATTTGATAAGCTTAGAGTCGGATGGCTTATTGTTCTGCAATTTCACTATCGATGACTAATCCAACGTATGTTACATACGTTCTGACTCATTTTCCCTTCAAAGCTTACAGAATTGCTTCCGGTATTCATTCTGGACTTATGTGCGTTATTTATGCTCACACTTTTTATTCAAATTAGAATTATATATATATATATATATATATATATATATGGAACAAAAGTAATATTTTTATTAAAACCAGAATTAGAATATATAAGAGTGTAGTGCTTTCTATTCTGCTTTATGCTTGCGAAACTTGGACTCTCACTCAAGTGGATATACAAAAGCTTGTTCATTTTGAACTAAGCTGTTTAAGATCTATATGATTTCGCTCGCAACCATTTCCAGATATTTGTAAGACACTTAACATTTGTTGACCATCTATCTCTAATACAATGAGAGAAAGTTGTTTAAAATGGATTGACCATATTTAACTTAGTTCGCCCACTCATTCAGCCAGAATATCTATGGAAGCCCACCCGTTTGGAAAAGAAGACCGGGTGGCCCACGGACATTGTAGCACGCGAACTTTATTTATGCTAAACCACCTTGTCTAAATGAATTAGTTAATTGAGCGTCCGTGTGCTTAGCTTTCTGCATTGTCTTTCTACAAGCCTTATTTGAAATGTTTGATGTTTTTGTGATTCTATTGTGTACATATATAGAATAACTTCTCATTATCTTGTTTAACTGTTTTGAATGGAATTTTGTAAATATTTACTCCTATTCAACAGTGTTAATGACCCTCATATTCTATTGTAATATTATTTGTGATCAAGAGGCAATGTGTATGTCTTCACTTTTCATGCTGTTAATGTGAATGGTTTTTGTTAGTAGTGTCTACTTCACGCATATTTGTGTGAATATAGTTCAATAAGACCTGTGTTCAATTTCACACCTCTACTATTTCACTTGACCTTGTTTGACCCGCAAGTATTGGTAAAAAATTAATAATGTACCTATTGATCAGTTAAACTGAGTGTTTTGGGGGTTGTTAGTGTTGTTGTATTATTCGCTTAAGCCAATGTGGTGAAGCGCTAATGGATATACAAGTTACAAAAATACACTATAATTATGGTTTTCCTACTTATCAAGGTTTTATTAATATTTTTTTACTTTGAATATTTTACGGCAAACGCATCTTTTAGTAGTCTATATTTTAGCGAAGCCAAACGCGTGGGCCTATATTTTAGTGCCGGGGGTGGGGTTCGAACTCACCGAGGTCTAAATCGAGCGCTGTACCGCTAAACCACCCCAACACGAGTATTTATGGAATGCATGTGACTTATAAAAAATGTTTACTATCAAGTGCCTTAAAACCCTGTATAATCAATGCTGATTATTTTTTTAACTACTGTCTCTCAATAATAGATGCAATTGCTCGTATATGGTGGTGTAATCACTATACTAATTATTACTGAAACGCAACTTACTACAATTGTTTATGCATATGAAGTAAAATGAAGTGCATATTTAGCATTGACAAATTTTGTCCAAAGTTGCATTTGGTCGTGGTTTATATTTATTTAAAAATAAAAAGGTATTTTTTAAATATTTTTGGTGCATCATTTTTTTCATTACATTCCAAATTATGGAGATATACTAATAATTAGCAGTCTGTACGTTGGGATTATGTAAATAATAAACATTTCGTGTTGGAACTTTTAGTCGGCTGTAAATTATTTATAACAAATGTATTTCGTTCTACTGTGGAAATCAAGCACGGTATGAATATTATGGCAAAAAATATTGCAAAAATCTCTGTTCATTATATAAGTATAAACTTAGGAATTTTGCTTTTTCAAAGCAGTCAATGTTCGTTTATTTGTGCGCTTTTTTTTCCATTTTACTTGATTTATTTGTTCTGTACACTGTACGTGTCATATTTTTTCGTTTCAATGTGTTTGTTTTTTATTCCTCTTGTTTATTTGTTTGCTTAACGCACACACGCTAGTTTCTCACTTTTTTTAGCAAAATGTTTTCTAATTTTGGGTACAAATGCATACATATATATATCAGTCTGAGTGACTCTTTGTTTGTACCCATAGTTGGATGCATGAAATGGAGAAAGGGCATACATACACATACATCAACGCACATACAAAGACAGTTTTATTGAACAAGCTTTATGTTTTGGCTAACATTTTTTGTTTCAATTAACCTGATTAATTTCGTTTTCAAAATAAAATGTTAATTAGTGAAGAATTTAATTTTGGCAAATTGGTCTAGATTGTCAAAGAACGTCGGTTTGTTTGTGTAAACATGCAAAATAGCGTTCCGTTTTTTTGGTTTATTGTTGGTTAATACAACATGAGTGCGATTATTGTTTTTTCGGGTCAGACGGATTATTCATTTAATTAGACTATTAACATTCGGACTAGACTTATCAAAGAGTTGTAATGGACTTGTCAAATTTAATTCAATTATTACAAATATATATATTTATACAAGCGTTTTTTTAAAAAATTATGTACACTTGCTTTTGGTCGACACGTTTTGTTTTAATTGTCTACAAACTTGATTTTGTTTGGTGTGTGTGTGTGTTTGTTCTTTATCGTTATTCAACACGAAAAGGCTAAGACCGGATGTTTGTACAACATATGAAAATAAAAGATTGATTTAATCCTTTTCTCTGTCTGTGTCTGTGTGTGTATGTATGTAACCTCATATGCAACGTGACATTTTTTTCTTGGTTTTTGTGTCTGCTTTTGGTATCTATTTTTTTATCTGGTTTTAAAATCATTCTAGTGTAGATCACAGCAATTTTTTGACAATATTGGTTTCTTCTATTTGTGTTTATTTACATACATCTTTTTGAAGAAATTATTTTTTAATATCTAACTAAAATATCTTGGTTTTATTATTCAGTCCATAATATATTATAAATAAAAGACAATTATAATTTCATCGATTTCATCAATAATATTTTTTATATCAAATGTCAGCTGATTGGTAATATAAGGTAGAATCTTCTTCTTTTACAACTTTTCCCTCTTTTATCAAGGGTCGCCTTTTTCTGGCCAGTTGTCTCTATCCAGTTCTTTATCGAACCAATTTAAAGCATAAAGGCCATGAAATGGTTTTGGAGTGGCGTTTTTTATCCAGACTTAGGACTGGCTAGATGGTTCATTTCTGATTCTTTGTAGGCCCAGTTATTAGCATAAAGTAGAATGTCAAATAAAATACGAAACATATGCAATTTTTTTGTTACTACTTAGCTCAAGTGGTTCGAGATATGCTTCTGATTAGGTTGTTTATATAATATAATCTTTGACAATGAAGTGGGTTTAAATAGATTATTCCTTAATTTGAATAAACTGGTGGATGTATTCTTTAAATTCAGTAACTTTAATGCCAATACTCCTTCAAATTTGTGAAGTTTTGTGATTTTTAATACGGTAAAAGTTTAGGTTGCAGCTGTATACAGAAGCACCGTGCAAACCGTTGGAAAGAACATTTTTATTTTGTTTACATATTTTCTAAATAGAACTGTGGCTAAACAAATTTGACGATTTACTTCGTCAAAGAAGCCACCGTCAGAAATCATTCGATAGCATAGTTACGTCAGTTTCTCTACGTTAGTAAGCATAATGTCACTCATTAAGAGCTTGAGACATTACTATGACTGATGTTTTAGGTTGATTTTCAAATAATATTTACTGGAAATTTTTAAAAATAAAAATCCAAAGTACGCTGCAGCTGAATTTTAGTCTCAGTTAGAAAAACAGTGTCCTCAGAGTATTAGTGATGGACGTTGTATTAACATAGACATCTTCCATTTCTAAGGATATATTGGCAACTATATAGTTGAACAAAAATGATGCAACCACACAATTTTGACTGACACTACTGCCAATTTTAAACGGCTTTGTAGTGAATCTGTTACATTTAGGGATTGCAACAGTTGTGTACTTGTACACAATATGTAAAAGGTTCATAAGTTTTAGTAGAGTTGCATCATATACCATAGCAATCTATAGTAGTTCTTTGTTTAACGCATTAAAATTTGAAGAATAGTTTATAAACGCTGCATATGTAGGACGTTGAAACTCTGTACGAAAATTTGGAATGCGTTGGAGCGTGTGGAATTAGTCAACACATCCCTTACCAGACGGAAAACCAGCTTGACGAAGACGTGTAGTCATTTTACTTTTCTGGCAAATTTATTCAACTATAACTGAAGTGGCAACTATATAAAGCAAACTGATATCCTTGTAGTTAGCAAGTACTAACCAATCTCCTTTTTTGTGAACATAAACAATAGTAGTTTGGTGCCGTTTTTTAGAGCACTATTCAGTCGATCAGCTATATTATACTTTGTACCACACCAATACAAATGTTTGTTAATTATAAGAATATTTTAACTACTTGAAGTACAGTTTGTACCAAGTTGATTTTACACTATATCTTACTTTGGTGCACAAAAATTAACATAGAACATAACTCTGTTTTTTGCCTTTTACAATAAAAACGGTCAAACTTTTATTGATTGAAAAGATAAAATATAGTTTTTATTCTGTTGTGTACTAGCAAATTACTGAATTCCTACTAAACTTACTTGACGCCGGGTTCAGGCTTGCTATTGCACTTCGGCGGGTTGAAGCACGCGACAATCCCTAACCGGATTCGTTCGGACGAGTGTTTTTGCCAGTAGGGAGATCTCATGGTACTCCCTTGCATTTGTGTGCCGGGGTGGTTTAGCGATTCAGCGCTTAACTTGGACCTGGGTGGGTATGAGTTCGAATCTCACCACCGGCCCACTAAAATGCGGGCCCACGCGTTTGGCTTCGCTAAAGTGCCCACTGCTGAAAGATGCACGTTTCCAGTAAAACATTTAAAGTAGCACACAAATTTGTAAAATATGGTATTGAATGATGTGTTATTTTAATTAAATTAAGCACGTGTTACTAGTAGATTAATCGTTACAAAAATAGTGTAAATTGCATTTAACAATTACATTTATACAGGTGTTGATGTAACTTTTTTGGGTGCTTTTGTATTGAAAAATAAATATAGAATTTTTTAAGGTTTTGTGTTTATTTTGAGAAAAAGTAAGCCAGAAATAAAAATTAGTTTATATTTTTTCAATTTTTATTACTATTTCTTTTGGAGCTTGAATTTGTCTTATTTTTATTACATAATTGTAGTTTTTATCTAGTCACACCTGGGTGGCAGTAGCTGGCTGGACGTCACTTCAAGTCTCATTAAATGCGCTTTCCTAAATATCCATGTATCTTATACGACGCGTTTAAGCAATGAAATAATTATTTTTTTGTCATTTTTCAAAACCGTTTCGAGGTGTATGTCGTCCGGGTTTAAATTTCTGTGTTGGTGGTTTACAAACTTGAATTTTAAGAAAATTGTAGGATATATGGCAATCGAGTGTTGGATTATTAGAATGAATGAGGTTCAAACAATTGCTTGTTGGGCTGTTCCACTTATCTTTTGCAATCATGTAGCGAAAATCCTTTTTCAAAGTTATAAACAATTATTTCACAAGTAGTCAGGCTAGTAAACAAATTAGATGACATTTCAATAATATATAATTAAAGTGCACCGAAATGTTGCATCAGTGCCATTTATATTTGAGAGCAGGATTGAAATTATTGGGACAGTCATTCAAAAGTGCATGTAAACAATCCTAAAATATGGTAACTTTTAATTAAGCTGTGCATACCTGACAGAAGATGCAATTTGCCCACAACTACTTAAAGAGACTTAAGTAAATAACAACGATAGACTAATGATGGTGGGAAGAGAAACTGGATAAAAATAATAGACTCATGGATGTCCTGAAGATGATTAGGGGATACTAATGATCCACGAGGATGCTGAGTAATGCGCTTATAAAGTCTCAATTTCTAATGATGGTGATATTCTTGACTGTTCGTTCTCCACGTGGTGTATCCTGGACTAGGTGCTGAAAGGCACCTAGGGTACTTAAAAGGTATTTTAAAGTCGACGTATACTATATGAAGCCGTTGAGATAAGGGAGATAACCCTGACAACACATCAGGCAGCCTCGTCAATCTTTGCGAACAGTGGCGAAGTCACAAGGATGCCGTCTACCAGCCAAGAAACTTTGTTATTCTATATTTGTTACGCTTATCAAGTCATCGAAGTCGATCGTTTGCTATGCCGTATAAAAGTGTGAAATAATGAAGAGGTGACGCCACATCATCAACCAACATGAATGAATGAACTGATTAGCATCTGAATTCGATTTAGGCATAATTTCAAGGAAATGCGTTTTTAACAAAACTAAATACTTGTTATCTTTGTTGTATCTATTACTGATTTGTTTTAGCCTATTCGTCCACTCGTGCTTATGCATCCTTGATTCACACTTCTCCATGTACCAATTCCAAAGCAATGTTGACAAATGTGCCCGTTGCAAACGATGTATGCATCGAAACGACAAGGCGACCATTATTGGACTGTGATAATGATGACAATGCCAAGCGAGATTTCAACGTGAACATGATTCATCCTTTTGCAAATGCGAATGCAATAATCAATTATCCCGTATCGCCACCACCACCAATCTGTTCAACCAACTTTGTTTTGTCTAACGGATCTACGGATGGCTCCTATCCAGCTGCTCCACTGATGAGGCACAACCAATGGACCAACATAATGGATTCCAGTGGACTTAATGTAAAAAATTATTGCAATGCTGATATTGACAATGTGTATGATGCAAATAATGCCAATACAAATCGACAATGTTTTCTATTAAACAAGTAAATTTGTGCACTTGGTCAAGTCTTTTGTTATTATGCAAAGTGTAACATTTGAAGCTACTTTGATTTTATTGGTGTCTCTTTTTTCCATTTTGGTTGGTGACATGGGGTCACCTCTTTGTTATTTGCCATATTTATACGGCATAGCAAACGATCGACTTCGATGGCTTGATAAGCGTAACACAAACGTGGAAAAATAATAAAGTTTCTTGGCTGGTAGACGGCATTCTTGTGACATCGCCACTGTTCGCAAAGATTGACGAGGTCGCCTGATGTGTTGTCAGGGTTATCTCCCTTATCTCAACGGCTTCATTGTAAGTATCCTGGGTGCATGCTTGCACTCACCTGTTGTAGCGGATGCCCAGTTATACCGCCTAATGTTATTAGTCTAGTCCAGAATGCACCGAATGGAGGACGAACAATCAAGAATATCACCATCATTGGAAGTTGAAACTTTATAAGCATTAGTCAAATCCTCAGGATTATTATCATCTATTAACGAATGATAATAGGATGTGTTTGGATCCCAATGACGCTGGTTTTCTAGGTTTACACAACCTGACAGTATTGAAACACAACAAATGACCAATAAGTAGTGTAGTTTGGATTCCGCACTAATTCAAGACGTAGTTCGAATGTCTTGTTTAAGGAATTATTGATTTAATATTTTCGGGGTGTAAATTATGTACATAATTAAAAAAAAATTGACAACACGTCGTATGTGAGCATAACATTCATTTCATTCATTTTGGTTGGTGACGTGGTCACCTCTTTATTATTTCCCATATTTATACGACATGTAGAACGATCGATTTCGATGGCTTGACAAGCATAGATAAACGTGGAAGAATAACAAAGTTTCTTGACTGGTAGACGGCATCCTTGTGACGTCGCCACTGTTCGCAAAGATTGATGAGGCCGCCTGATTTTTTGTCAGGGTTATCTCCCTTAGCCCCGAGGGCTACATATGATATACGTATACATTTAGATACCTTTTAGCTATCCTGGGTGTATGTTCGCACCCACCCGCCGTAGCGGAAGCCCAGTTATACCGCTGTGCACTCGGACCCTGCTGTTATTAGTCTAGATGCCTAGGGGCGCCTAGTCCAGGATGCACCACGTGGAGGACTAACAGTCAGGAATATCACCATCATTGGAAATTGAGATTTTGTAAGCATTACTCAAATCCTCAGGGTCATTAGCATCCCGAGCATAACATTAGGAAAATGAGTCTGTCATTATGTATATTTATTTATATGTGTTGCAGTTGCACCAATGGCAGCAATTCGTCTCATTCGAGCGTTTCCCAGCAACAAATGAAACAACCATTGTTGAATCAGTCATTGCTAAAGAATAATCTTCGTCCTATACCGTCAATCCACTCGCCCCTACCCCAGTCAACAAACAGCAATGCAAACACAACATTCTATCGCGATGCATCATCTCGTTCGTGTCATTTGGAAATGCCTCTCGATTTGACCAAATTTGAAAAAGACGAAGTCAATTATTCAGACATTTATTCCAACTTGGCTACCAACAGTTGTGGCAATACCAATGTGTTGTGTGCCTCATCGCCTCCACCACTCACGATGGACAACGATACCAAACAGTCAATGTTATCCCAATTGAAAGTGAGAAAATGATCACAACAGATCGGTGGGATCGTTTAATCTATACCATGAATCATTTATGCATTTTTCTAACCAATGTTATTCTTTTTCAATTTTGCTTAGAAACCATTCATTATTTTAAATTGTTACTTTTCTTTTTGTATTCCTACATGCATTGCGGCAAATTTTTACACAAAACCAAATATGAATTTGATTTTATTTGATTTATGAAGCCATCATAATGTAATGCAATGTAATTTTATTAATTTGTTGAGGTTTATATATACTTATAATTTACAACATGCTTTCTTGTTTATTATGAATATCATTGGTCACTTGAAGTGAAGGATGTTTATAAAAACATTGCAATATTTCGCATACGTATATATGTATATATACATCAACATTCGATGTGTGTGTGTGCACCATAATTTTCTTTGTTTGAGGTCCTAGGTCCACAGCATACATGCTGTCTGTGTGTATTAGAAAACCCAAGTTTGTGAATGTTTTATGCCAAATAACGATACTTCCTGCTGAAAATTCATTAAATTAAATGCATATCATTCAATTTTTTGATAAACCAATTATTATTTTGTTCTAAAACGTTTGAACAATCAATCACCAAGTTAATAGATTTATTAAATAAGCACGGTCTGGCAAATACATATTTCCGCTACCAAATAAAAGGCCAATGATTAAGTACGCCCAATGCCAATATTCAAAATTTAATAATTTTAAACAATTGACATTTTGTTTCTTAGTGGTTTAAAACAAGGCCAATTTTTATTCATTTATTGCTTACTTTGCAATCTGTGAAGAAATAATAGTTGCTCGTAATTTGAAGAAATGTTACGGAATTTTTATTCAATGTAATAATAATATACAATAAAAGTTGGTGGCTAAGCCACCTCTTTATTAGTTGCAAGTTTTTGTAGCATCCCGTATAATCCCTTTTCATTGTTCACGGTTTTCGGAGGCGTGCACAAATATGTCAGTCCATCCGAGCTTACCATTGTTTCCGAGATAAAGTCCCGGCCAAAATAGAGTGAAGATCGTCCCGAACAGCATCCATCCAAATACGTTTTGTGACCACCTTTCCTTTTCTTCCAATCGGTATTTGGATAAACCAAAGGCTTGTTACGTGAGATTGCATCAAGATTTTTACGATGAACGTGTCCAAACCAGCGCAATTTTCGTTGTCGCGATACCAATCAAAGAAGAACGTGTAATTGGAGGTCATCTCAAATTTGGCGGTTATTGATCTTTTTCGTCCAGTCCCTTGATAAGGATGTTGTGCCAAATATATCCGAGACATCTTGCCTCAATGTGATTAATAAATTAATATCAAGCTGTGGTGCAGTTTATGACATATTGCGATAAATTACAACATGCAAAAAGTGTGTTTTAAATTTAATTGGAAGCAAAAATGTACAACACGAGCGTTTTTATGGTTATTTAAAAGTTAATTTGAAACATGTCATTCTACTTACAATGCAAATTGGTAATCATTTATTCCTCTCTGTTGGGGCAGTGTAGTACAAATTTTAACCAATTTTTATCTATTTTGCTGTTAACTAATGATAATTGACAAATTGAAATTTTTACAACTAAGTTCACAATCAATCTTGTTATAAAAATTATATCCTAATAGAATTTTCTATATCAACAGGAATGATTTGAACTTCTTGATAATGAACTTGTACAATATTTTATTAAGCATTTAAGCGTGTAAAGAAAGGCATTCATTTTGATTGAAATTAATTTTGTTTTAATCAAAGTGTTTAGTTATCTATTTATCGATAAAAAGCAAATAATAAATATAATCAGTGGTGCGTCACATAGATGCAAAGATACACCACAACAACAAGCGTTCCACTTTTTTGACTCATCTGTTTTTTTCTAATCCGTGTCATTTGGTTGCTTTGAATATATATTTTTTTTGAAAAGAAAATTCCCATTTAAATAGGAGAAATATAATGAATAGGTAATAAAATAAAAATGATTAAAAAGTTTTTAATCATTCATTTCAATTAGTAAAAACATTGATAAAGATAACTGTATCTTATACGTTTGTCAAATACAATTATTTCTATATTAAAATTGTCTTTTTTATAACAAAGTAATCAATAAACAAAAACAGATTTACCAATAGGTTTTTAAGAGATTATTTGTTTTTAGAAATGTTATATTAGTGTTGTCAGATTCACTTGAATAATAAATTTACTAGGTTTTTAAGGCAACCAGGAGCAATGTACAGCTGTTTCACATCCTTATTTGGAATAATCAGCAGCGCATACCTTCCAAGTTTTACACACATACACATGAACTTGAACCCATGTCCTATCTGGTGTCAGGCCAGCGCCTTAAACCACTGAGCTACAGGTGGATGACCTTCGACCTGTAAATTTATTATTTCTAGTGAATCTGATCAATTCTAATTGCCCAGTGTCCTCAAATGCTGCCACGTTACTACCGTACTATATAGGCTATTAAACCTGGAAGTATGCAAGCACCTATATGGTAAAGTCCTAGTGAAAGGGTTATCTCACTTGCTAAACCGGTAGAGAATTTATTTAATTTTTTATTCTGTTTGGTACTGTGAATAAATTAAGTATTTGACGAGTGTTGCTTTGTTAAAACCGACAAATTGATAAATTTTTTTGGCGTCTTGTATCAAGTTTTTTAAATACTATTTTAAAATGTAACTATGGAAACGTTACACTAATTAATTTGGGTTTTTTTACTTCTATTTTGGCAGAAGTGGCAAGAACGCTGGGTTCAAAACTAGGTAGGCATGTATCTGAGTTTTACCTCAGGCACTAAACGCGAGTCCAGTGGTTTAGTAGAATGTACATTTCAAAAGTAGGATGTACTTTTGAATCTACCCTATGGTTAAGGCTATTAAAAAAACCAATACTGATGCGTTATTAGTATTTATAATTGTACTTTTAAAATACTTAAATATAGGTGTGAAACAACTGTAAACTTACTTTCTTAAAAAAGTAAAATATGTATAAACAAATTAATCAAATTTAAATGTTGCAATTTTGCATCACTCTTGTATTTCAACTTTTATGATTTGTTCAATAATAATATTTGACTAATGAAACCAATTTGTTTTTCTTTTAATTTAACTTAGACAAAATGTTTTGACAAATGTGACTACAAATCTTTTTTTTTGGGGGTGTGAAAATAATTTTGTATTTTAGTCATATATTGAAAAAAGCCTAAATTGTCAGTTAAAAACAAATTTGTTTTCGAGTGACTCCGTGAAATAATTTTTGTTTCTAAATTCTAGTATCGACCTTTGAAAATGTGCAAATAAATCTATTTTTTATCAAACACTTTACAATTTTTGACAAATTATTATTTTTTTAATTTTTGTGCTTGCTACTTTGAACAACGTTTCACGGGAAATGCGCATCTTTCAGTAGTGGGCATTGTTTATCGTAGCCGAAAATCTAAATTGAGCGCTGTACCGCCAGACTACTTCGGGAATAAACATTTGTCTTTATTGCAAAATGAGGATTTTTGAAAAATTACACCTTAACTAAATATTTTAAGTGGTTGCAATTGAAAAAACTTAATTTTTTATGAGAAACATTTTTCAATAAGCAGATATTGAGCTAGCGCCCCCGTTGAATACTGCAAATGGCAATCGAATCCAATGTGTGTTTTAACGTTGCATAAAATTTACATTGGTATGCAAATGTGCCAGTCAATAAATGAATTAAAAACACATCTACAAAAATAAATAAATTATCAAAAGGTAACTTTGTGTTGCTTGCAGGTACACATTTTGCACCGCCTTTACTACATAAAACAACGAAATAAAACAGTTAAATTGATGAAAAAAAACATTTATAAGAACTGTTTGCCAACTTGTATTGGTTGAAAGCTATTGTTCCACTTTTAAATATATTTATTTTATCCATTCAACCACTTTATTTGATGCAATTTACAAATAAGTGTACACATTTTATTTATTAAATAAATTGCTAAACAACTTACAATCTCGTCAGTCACAAACATATAACATTTTAGTATATATATACAAAAAAGGGGGTGTACAGATAACATTTAAATTAGTACAACTCAAACATTTACACGCAATCCTTACGACCAAGCTAAGTTCAATGTAGTGACGATCTGTTTTTGTACACACAAAGCAGGTTTCAATGTGTGAATATAAACAGATTCGAGAATTTTCCACATCCTCCATATTACGTCACTTACTAAACCAAACATCAAATCAACTTTAAAAATTGTTTTAAAGTGCTAATTACTTCTCCAGCTTCAAATATGTTCAAAATTCTCAAAACTGTTTATATTCAGACATTGAAACTTGCTTTGTGTGCTCAAATGCTGCTACGTTACTACCGGTTGAGCAAATGAGTGAACCCTTTCACTAGGACTTAATCATATAGGTCCTTGCATACTGCCAGATGTAATAGCCTTATATGGCACGATTCGGTTATATTTATAAATGGATTAAAGGCGCTGGCCTGACACCACATAGGGCGTGGAGTTCAAGTTTGTGTGTGTTGTGTAAAATTTGAAAGGTATGCGCTGATAATGATTCCAAATGTAAGGTTGTGAAACAGTTGTACAGTGCTTCTGGTTAACTTAAAACTAAGCGAATTTGTTAATCAAGTAAATCAGACAATTCTAAAATAAAAATGATCCTTTAAAAATACCCATTTATAAACTACAATTATGTTTTAATTGTGCTAAATAAAAGATATGCAAAGTGGTTTTACCAATTACTTTTTCAAATGTGGTAAATAAAAAACTGCAAGTGGATTGAAAAAACCGAGTTGTTTGATAAAATATTTTGTAATGGCAAATTGCTTGTTTTTTTTGGAATAAATTCAAACTGTAGGTTGAATTATTTTGGTAATGCTTGAAAGTAACAATAAACATTCCAAGCCTATTTAAACTGTTATAATTAAAAACAATTTAATAACTACTTACTAGCTTATATAATTTCCACTTCTACTAGAGTGTAAATATACACAATTAAATTTGTTGCTAACCCATCTAAATACATTGTAATTGATTTCAATAAGGAGCATTAAATATTAATAGCTAAAACTGAATTTAATGATAATCATTTTGCTACAAACTAAAAAAAATTATATATAAACAATTTTTTAATGTAGTTTATAAAGCATATCTTATAAAGAAACACGTTACATCTTTTTATTCCCAGTTGCATAGAAAAACAAAATAAAACATCCCTTAATTGTAACAGTTTCAATCAAATAAACAAATGGAATAAATTTTTGAGTTAATAAATTGGTTTAATTTTGTCACATTTACTTTACATGCAAATATTGATTTGCTTTGCATAAATAATACCGTATACGTACATAAATTAATTTTTCTAACGTAAACAAAACCAATATTTGATACAAATTGAAAAATCGTTACTTTTTGATAATATTCGAATATGTTCAAACTGTTGGTTGCTACAGTCATTTATCCAAAATATTATATTTATAATGCAAATTGCTTCAACTGTAGATTTTTAAATTTGTTTGACATCAACAAATGCGGCAGTTGTATTGAACAAAAAACAGAACATGTTTTCCTATTTGTAACTATAAAAATATTGTTTTTTGAAATAATAAAATGCATACATTACACATTTGCAAATAGAAATTAAAATAAATGTCTGTGTAAATTTTTATTAAAGCTGAAAATTTGTTTTTACACTAGTTATAACAACTTTTATACTATTAAATGCCAAAATGAAAGATGTTTAGGATAATAAATTAAAAAATTGGATAGGCATAGATTTGAATGCCATTACTTGAACTAACTGCAGATGCTTGTCTGGTTTCGCTAGATGCTGAAAAGTAGTCAACGTCAAACATTCAAAAAATGAAAACCAAATAAAAGTAAATAAATCAAAGCTTTTTTAATTAAAAGTATATATATATATATATATATATCTGTTTTTTATATTTATTACTTTGAATGTTTTACGATAAACATCTTTCAGCAGTGGACATTTTAACAAAGCCGAATGAGGGCCCGCATTTAGTGCCGGTGGTGGGATTCGAGCTCCGATACCCACCCAGGTACAAGTCGAGCGATATACCACCAAACCACTTCGGCACAAGGAATAATGAATGCAGTTGTAGTTGTGTTTTATTTTCAAGTACAAACTGTTACATTTTAACGCAATTATAATAGTTTCACTAGATTTTAACTATAAACTCAATTTATTTCAACGTATGAAAAATAGGATAAACGATAAATGTTAAATTTAGTAAATTACATTATAATTTTTTTTAATTATAGATAAATATAATGTTAACTTTTTAACTAGATTAAAAAATATTAATTTGCATTACAAATAAAAAATAAACAGCATTATAAATTTGAATACAACAAAACAATAGTAGGGCTATTTGGCTAAATACTCTAATTAAAAAAAACATTTAATTTTTATTTATTAAATTGTTTTACGGTAAACATTTTTTAGCAAGTAGGCGTTTAGCGAAAGCGAACGAAGGCACTCGAACTCAGGTTTGAGTCCAGTGTTGTAGCACAAGACCACTTGGGCACAAAACATACATTGTATTAATTATCATACATATATTTGTTTAACAAGGATTTTTGCAATAATAAAATAACTGTTGCCATGACTTTGTGCATCAGTTAATAGGTATAGATTGTTAATTTCATCAATAATAGATCTTCCGTTGAATGATAAAAGAAATGGTAATGTGGACAAAATATGGATACTGTTGATTCCTTGACATATCTGGGAAGCATCAGTGGTAAAGACGGAGAAACCGATATTGATGTTAAAGCCAGACTTAGAAAGGAAATGTCAGTCTTCCATAGACTCAAATCAATGTGGTCTCGTTCTTCCATTCGCCTGAAGACAAAACGTCGTTTGTATTTATCAATAATCATTCCTACAGCAATATATGGGAGTGAAACGTGGAAGCGAACGGACAAGATTGATAAGATGGTGGATGTTTTTTATCGCCGATGTCTTAAACGTCTTTTAAAGATTAGCTGGCGCAATCACATTTCAAATAATCAAAACATGAAAAGAACTGACTCTCGTTCACCCCATGATATCATTACAATTAGACGAAGAAAATTAGTTGGTTAAATTCTACGTTTACCGCACCCGAAAGACCAGCAAAAACGGTTTTTGAATGGACAATTGTAAATGGTAAAAGAAAGGTTGGCAGACTAAAGAAAACTTGGCTAAGAACTATTCGGGAAGATCTAATTGAAATGAATGTTTCATAGGCACAAGCAAAACGTTTGGCAGAATGTTCAAATACATGGAAACATTTTGTTGTCTCATATTTTCTTTGAATTAATTTTTGCTGTAATTGTTATCTTATTGCCCCATGCTTATTTTTTTTAAAGCAAAAGGGTTTTGTAATAATAATAATAATAACTTGGGCACAGAACATACATTGTATTAATAGCATTATTCTTTTATATCTCAATTTTTAATAACATTGATGTTTTTTCTATTGTCGTCCAAACCTAAATGAAAGACAATTTTGAGTTTAAACCTAAGACATTTCAATTACTCACTTTTTGTAAAATAAACACCAAAATAAAATAGCATTTTTTAAATACAGATGTGTAATTGGGTTAGATAAAATTTAACATGTGCAAAACAATCTGTTTATATATAAAAGAAAACCAGATGCTTACAAGTAATTTTTATATAATACAATCATTTATTTGGGTTGAAGCAATAAGTTTTGTAATTTCTTATTTAAATGAATGAGTTTTATTTTTAGTTTTATTAATTATAAATAAAAAAACGTTTTACTAATTAGATTGATTAAAACGTTTTATAAAATGGTACGTGTTTCCAAAGCTGCTTAGCCAATTAGAAGATGGACCAAATAAAATGCAAACATTTCTAAATGTAATTGTTACTAACTGATGTTTAAAATTGTATTTAGTCAGGATAAATAATAAAACAGCATGTTTTGAAAGCAATAATTACAGCTAAATAAAGTTGTACAAAAATTATCGAAAAAAAACACATTTTTGAATGCATAGTACATGTACCTATTCAATTAATTTAATTTAAAATTGTAAACTAAGCTGGTAAAATATATTTTATTTTAAGTAACAGTACAAATATCGTCATTTGCAATATTCAATCGTTAGTAGGTAGGTAATTAATCTCACTATCAGTACTATTGGTAAAACGTTTAATTTTAATATTGGCCTGGTTGCTGTAAAATATGTTTCTTGGATGCTAATGATCCTGAGGATTTGAGTAAGGCTTATAAAGTCTCAATTTCCAATGATGGTGATATTCCTAACTGTTCCTTTTCCATGTGATGCATTCTGGACTAGGTGTCAACAAGCATCTAGACTAATAGCAGCAGCGACTGAGTGCACAGCGGTATAACTGGGCTTTCACTGGATTCTCGCTCAGTAAATGGGTGCTAGCATTCACCCGAGACGGTTAAACATTATCTCAAGGTAATTATTTACCATATGTAGCCAGTTAGGTTTGTAAATCTTTCAACCCTAAAAAAATTTCCTCATCAATTCCTGTCACAAGGAAGCGGTTTTCTAACCCAAAAACTTCATTTATCCCTCCAAGTTCAATTCGCATCCGACAACGTTTTTGTACAGGAATTCAAGAAGCTATTCAAAATTGGAATGAATGAAGAGGTAACTCTGCTATCAACTTATATAATGTTATGTTATTTATACACAAAGTAAAAAATATATACTTGAATCTGTTTACATTCATACATTAAAACCCATTTTGTGTGCACAAAAACAATTTATAACTTTATTAAAGTTAGCGTGGACTTAACATAACCATACTGGGTATGTGTATGTAAGTGTAGTTATTAATGTGAAGTTAATTACATTATATATTTTTGTGTATATATAAACTTATTCTTTATATGTTTGTAACTGAAGAGAATATACCAAAAGAATTCATCTTACAGTTTACGTCTTTTATTAATTTTGTTTCGAACTTATATAATATTATGTTATTCATACACAAAGTAAGAAAATATGTACAATTTCCAATATTTGTTAATATTTTTCACGTTTAAGAAAATGTTTTATAGAAATATTTAAATCTACTTCCAAAATAAATATACATAAATATACAGAATGCATAAACTCGAGGATTAATTAATTGAACATTTCACACAATCATAAGTAGTGTTCTGTTATAATAACAATTGAAAACGTCGATGAAAATTCTTGACAAATGAAATAGATTAATTTGTCGGAATGGTCTAGCGGTACAGAACCCGACTTGGACCTGAGTGGGCATAGGGGTTCGAATCCCATCACCGGTCCACTAAATGCGGGCTCACGTTTAGTTTTACTAAAATTTTATCTTTTTTATTTTTTTATTTTTTAAAAATTTTATGTTTGCTATTTTAAATGTTTTACAAGAAACATTTCTCAGCAGTAAGCGTTTTAGCGAAGCCGAACGTGGGCCCGCATTTTAGTGCCGGTGGTGGGATTCGAACCCCCATGTCCACCGAGGTCCTAATTCGAGCGCTGTACCACTAGACCACTCCGGCACAAATGTCAACTGCTGATAGATGCGCACTTCCCGTAAAGCATTCAAAGCAGTAAAAATAAAACTTTAACAATGCTTTAGAGTTTAATACATTTATTCCATTTGTAGCCATTTTTTAAATTGACAGATAGTTGTTCTATGTTTAACACATTTTATGCATCTTATCTGTACAAACACTATTGTAGAATAAATTATTGTATGTGAAAACAACCGTATTAATTATTTTTACATAAAGGCAATCCACGTAATGCTATTAAATTAAAAAATATTTTGTTAAGACAAGTGTCCTTTTCATGTTTTAATTCAACCAATTTTAATAACAAATATTTCTAAAAACTTTTTAAAATTTTAACTCAAGGAAATAAGTTAAATTCAAATATTAATTTTATCAAAAATAAACAACTTTTTTTTAATGTTTAGTGAATTGACTCCAATTTGCCGGTTACGTAGCCTAGTTCACTAAATGCGAGATGGGGGCTACGTTGCTTGTCGTTGAAGGTTGCGTGAATTTGCCTAGTCGTACTTTCTTCCCAATACCTTACGTCTGTACTGATTATGTGGAGTAATAAATAAGAACGCAAAGATTGGAAAGGAAATGTTTATTGCCAAAACCTACAGGATCAGATCGTGGGATAACAAACGGAAACCAAAATGGAATCGACTGGAAGTTGATTGGAAAGAAGAAACGGAAGTCATCAACGGCGTGGGAACGGTTGTTTTTATAGCCGTTCCCAATGGTATGTACCGTCGACGCATTCAAACAAAAATTGTCAATATTCGAAGAATATTAATCCTCAAAAATTAAATGTTAATTTTTGATGAAATAAAATAATATTGTTTATTATTTGCGACTTCGAATTACCTTCGTCGATTTTCACTGCTACAAATGTAGTAAATTAATTTTTTGTTAGAAAAATAATAGATATGAGGTCATGTCTATAATAAGGTGTTGAATAAAAAATAGTTAAATTTTTATTCTCACGTTTTGTTAAACTTTTATAAGTTAGTATTAAATAAATTAATTATTAATAAATAAGTATATATCACAAATGTCATTCATGGCACAGTGTTGTATGTTTTAAAATTGTTAATTAATCCAAATATTTTCATAAACTGCATTTTTAAAAATTATTTGTTAAATGTTTCTAATTTTAATGTTTTGTTAATAATGTGCCGGGGTGGTCTAGCGGTACAGCACTCGAATTTGAACCTCGGTGGACATGGATTCAAATCCCATCACCGGCATTAAAATGCGGGCCCACGTTTGGCTTCGCTAAAATGTCCACTACTAAAAGATGTTTTTTGTAAAGCATTCAAAGTAATAAACATAAACAAAAATAATTGAACCATTTAGGAAATTCAGTAATTAATTTTTACAAACAAGCAAATGTATCGCTATTTAAGAACAAATATTTTATAAACTTGTCTGTTTTTAAAAAAGTATCAAGTTTAAATCCTTTTGTTCCAAGAATGAACAGTATAAGATAAATCTATAAATTGGTTTACATTTGTGTCAATTCGTTCTTTTGTTCGCTTTTTAACACAAATATATATTTCCTATACACGTAAGATTTATTATCATCATCTTCGGGGATAAACATCCCTACCGGTTATTATGACCCAGGGTAGCCCAAATTACTAAATGTCTGCAAAAACACCAACTTTTACAATGTACACTTTATGAACGACACTTGAGAAGAAGTGTGCTAACCTAAATGTTAATTACATTCGCCCAATTAAACCACTCCAATCTTAACACAAACAAAAGCGAAAATGTAACTAATGATTTAAAAATAAAAAAGTTAAAAAAAATTTAACAATTAATTAGCCTCTAAACAATTACACTTAATAAAATGTACATTAAATATTTTCTTAAGTTTGTTAAATAGTGAGATTGGTTCATTGTACTACTTATTGTACTTCTTATTTATAAAATAATAAATTAATCAAATGAAATATGTTTAGCGTAATAAATGTAAATTTTTTTAAGCATATATTTTTATTGTATTTATACACCTGCATTTTAAAATATTTACACAAAATAATTTGTCATTTAGACAATCGGAAAAAATTAATTGGAAATATTATTTATAATTAGTATGTAAATAATAGGTTAGGTAATTTTGTCATTTTTTAAAAAGGTTTTAAAATATTTTAATATTTATAACGCCAACATATGGTATATATAGCAAAATATTTTTTTTATATCTTGAAAAAAAATTAAATATGCCCAAATTTAAGGATATTTGAATAAATTTTAAATAAATTTTAATGTTCTTGTATATGCCTTCAATATACCAAACTACATTTTTTTCCAACACCGAAAATGAACATTTGTTACATATATATTATTAGCTCAAGTTTAATTGCAAAATAAATTTCTTATTTAATTTATTTTTAAATTGTAAAATTACAACAATTAGAGAAGGAAATCGCATATTTAAGTTTTTGTTTCACTACAAAAATATTATTTATTTATTTATTATTTTATGTTGATTACTTTGAATGTTATACAAAAAACATACTTCTCAGCGGTGAACATTTTAACGAAGCCGAACGCGTGGGCCCGCATTTTAATGTCGGTGGTGGGGTTCGAATCCCGATATCCACCGAGGTCCAAATTCGAGCGCTTTACTATTACCTAACCCATTTTTTTAGTATTTGTAAATAAAAATTTAGTTTTATTAATTGAAGATTTTAATCGTATCAACGTTGACACGTTTTTGTCTGCATTTACTGGATGTAACAAACAGTGAGAACTTTGCAACTAAAGGTACAATTTAGTTAGAATGCGGTTTACTAATGCTTCACAATATTATGTAGTTAAATATCAACATCTTATTACTGGATTGTACAAATTTTGTCCAAAATCTATTTTAAACATTATATATATATATATATATATATATATATATATATATATACTTTCAACAACACTT
>JAKXYG010000655.1:0-45583 GCA_025895645.1 Cardicola forsteri
CTTGTAAATTTTTTGTTTCACATTTATGACACATAATGTTCATTAAAGTATTAGTAACCACATTTTTCTATTGTTTTTGTGCTTTATTCAATTAGTATTTTTTAGTTGCTAACTAGTTACAAAGTGAACAAATTTAGTTTCTAATGTTTACTACGTTTAAGTCATAACAAAAAAAACATAATTATTTTTTATTATTATTAATACTATTATTGATTAAGACTTTAATACTAAAGTAAACGTATATTTGGAATATGTTTACATAATTTTTGTAGAATGGTTATACAAAGTAAAATAAATGTAATTGTTGAATTTACGTTATGCAACCATTCCCCCATTGTAATAATAAGGTAAATTTGACATATTTCTGGGTTGGTAAATAATGAGGATAAACATATAATTACAAAATCAGTACTTTAAGTTTGATTAATAGTTATTATAGTTAATAGATTAAAACAATTATGTATTAATCTAAAATGCTTTGCTATTTTTAGTGTTTTATCTAAAAGAAAAATAATGTTTTATTTTTCTTTGTCCATTGTTAAATATAGTACTTTGTGTTTTTTTCAAGATACTATTAACATTATAATAAATTTTTGAACTAATTACCAGAACTCTTATTGTTCTAGTTTACATAACAGAAAAGTGGTAAATATTATATATGTACTAAGTTGAATTGACATTATGTAGAACAATGTTTTAATTGTTACTTAAAACTACTTAATACTTGTTTCATTAAGACGGTTTTACTTTATATACAGGGTCTAAAATAGAATTAGTAAATAAAATCTTAATTTTTAATTTTTTCGTTTTAACTTAAGAGATATTTTTAACAAAGTATTTATGCTAAAATATTATGGGCTATCAATACTTGAACTTAATTGTTTTTAAGATGTTTTATAATTATAATTATTTAAGTAACTTGGAGATTTGGAATAAGTAGCATTTAAATGTGTAAATGGTAATAATCACATTTAAAATTTATATACATATTAAGTTAATAACAACAACAATGATTTAAGAAAATATATTTATAACCACAAATTAGTTAAAACTAATATTTTTAAATTGCAATATGCTTATACATGTTTCTTTTAATTACTTTTAATAAATATAATTAATATTAACATTATTTAATAACAATTTATAAAATTAACTATGTTTATTTCAACCTGCGTTATATCTAACATATTTTTTATGTAAATAAATTAAATTTTAATTGTGTTAAAATTAATTTAGTATAATCTTAGTTACATAAATAATCTTTTTAAACTATCAAAATTAATGTTTGTATAAACATACAAATATTTTACTTTTTTATAAGATACCTATAATATTTATAAAAACAATATAATTTTTAAATTGTTTAAACAGAAAATACTCTATTTTTATTTTTATTTTTTATACAAATATTAGTTTTTAACTTAATGTAGAAGTTGCATTTAATCTACATTAGTTATTTTTACACAGATCATTTATAAAGACAACATATTTCCACACTTGAATTTCAACTTACGTATAGATTCAAAAAACATTTCAAAAAACAATGCATATTTAAAACTAATTGATATAAAAAATAATAAAATATTAAAATTATTGTAAAAATTTTTTACTAACAAAATAAATACATTTATTTTGTAAAAATAAAATATTGTCCAAACATGTCAAAATAAAAAACAATAAAATTAAATATTTAATTTTAAACACATTTTTATAATTAAATAGTAGTAAATATTTCTATTTAAAATGCATTAAAAATACATTAAATTATTAATAAACATAATTACTAATATTTGAGAAATTGTACAAAATATAGTTTTTAATTTGTAATATGTGCAAATGCTAAAATGTAGACAAGAAAACATATTTTCCAGCTATTATTATTGTTACTATTAATAGAAAATTTAATATTCTTGTAAAAATATATTTTGCACTTGCATATAGAAAGACATAATCAATGCCAATTCTTAATAAACCTATATATTGCTAAAGTACAAAAATGGAATGAGTCAACATAAGTATTAGATATTACTATGATTTTTATAGAATGGTTGTGCAAACCACAAAATAAATGTAAATGTTGGAATCACGTTGTGCTTTTATTGTTTTAGTTTACAAAACAAAAAATAAGTAAATATTTAATATATATTAATTTAAATAAGCATAATGTAAAGCAACTTTTAAATTCCTACCTCAAATTACTTTATGCTCATCTTAATAGTAAAACAAATAAAATATATTTAATTTTTTTTATTTTACAAATATTGTACTTAAAACATTTTATTTAAATTTAATATGTAATTTTTTTTAATTTATTTTCTAAACACAGCAAGATTTGTGGACTAATACTATCTACGAGTAAATGAAATAATTTATTAAGTAGAACAAACTGAAATCTACTCATACATAAAATAGAATTACCAAAATGTATTTACTTATTTGCAATCGGAAAAAATTGGCCAATTTGCAGTTAAGGAAAACACAAATAAAAACGTAGAATTTGCAAACTGTTTAGTTTGTTTCCGAAAATTAATATTTTAATGACAGGTGTGTTTTAAAGTATCACGGCTATCTGTGGTTCTAATGGTTAAAAAAGTTGTGTATCCATAATATCTTCAAATAAAATAAACCTCAAAATTATTTAATTGCTTCTATACAGTCAGAACCTTAATGTAATTAAAACTTTTTTAAAATTATCTTAGTTAAGAAACAAATTAAATAAAAATTATTGTAAGTTTTGAGAAAAAAATGATTATGTTTTACAACATTAAATTCGACAAGAAAATATTAAGATCGGCAGCTAAGTTTAAAAATTTTAAGCCTAACATTAGGATTTATTTTTTTACTTAATATACAATAACTATTAATTATATTATTGTAATATTTAATATATTTAATTACATATTACATTCATTTATTTTTACCAACTAAAATCAAATATTTAATGATTTCTTAATGGCTCATTCTAACAAACATGTTAATTTAATAGATTTTAGTAATCCTAAAGTTGTTCTCAATAATGTTTTTATGCATAAATCTAACAAGATTTTAGATATTAATTTAAATCTTACAATTATGTTAACTGACATTGTAAATAACTTTGATAAAGCTACAAATCTTGCTAATACCTAACTAAAGTAAATAATGCAAAAAAATAATTTATTGAATTTAAAAACCCAAATTAATAATCGTCAAAATGATTTTTTTTAATACTGCCGCTCAACTACCTTACGAATGTCAACAACAGTTTTAAAAGCTCGGATGTAACTAACATTAACACAATAAATGATTCCATATTATCGGAAATAATAGATAAATTAAAACGTTTATGCAGTGTTATTTTATTTAATGTACCTAATAAAATAAACATAAAAAATACGTTATGACCATCATAAACAGACAAGTTTATCCAAAAATAAATTTATTTTTTTTCGTCTTTGCAAACAATTAAACGAACATGCATACCCTAGACGTATATGTTTTGAGTCCTATATCTACGCTGCCAAACTAATTAACTCCTCAAAACTTATCCAGAAACTAACCCAATATAAAGATATTAGCATATCTAAAGACCTTACACCCTGCAAATGCATATGCTACAAACATCGTATTCAATTGGCCAATAAATGCCAATCTGTTGTCCAAAATACTATACATAGCAACCCTTAAACAACTAATATAATCAAACAACCTAATCCACAAATTTTACAATTAATCTTTTACAATAAACAATTCAAAAAAAGCTAATTTAAATAATTGTAGATCTATAAACATTAACTCAATAATCTCTCGCATCATGGAACAAATAGTTAAGTTTGAAATCTTAAATTACTTAACAAACAATAATTTACTAAATTCATTCTAGCATGGATTTACTCATAAAAAATCAACTTCCACATGCCAGATCAAGTTCTTTGACTATGTCACAGAAAAAAGAGACAAAGAAAAATTTATAATTGTCCTGTACATTGACTTACAAAAAGCACTTGATAAAGTACCCCACAAGAAACTCATTTAAAAAATTAATTTATATGGCATTTTTGACCCACTACTTTTATCGTTAAAATCGTTTCTTACAAACAGAACCCAAGTAGTTAAAATTAGAAATCAAGTTTTAATGTCTTAAAAAATTAATAGTGGGATTATACAAGGTAGTGTATTAGGTCCAATCCTCTTTTTACTTTATATCAACAACATTGATAAAACATTAACACACGGTGAAATGTTTATTTTTTGCGGATGACGTTAAAATAGCTTACGATTACAACAGAAGCTCGAAACCAAAGCAGCGCAATATACAAGAAGATTTATCAAACTTCTATTAATGGTGCATTAACCACCAAATAGAAATAAATCTCGATAATTTTTTTTATTATTTATTTGACAAACGCTTCGTACATCCAATCAGTTTGGGTAATTACACAATAAAAACTATAGCAATAATTAAAGACTTGGGCACCTACTATTAAAAAAACTTACGATTTTCTAAGCATGTATCCCATGTTACTAACAAATGCAAAAAAATTATTAGAACGAGTAAATAATATATTTATTCTTAAAGAAAGCAAAATAGCTTTTTTTTAATATGCTATTTAGCCAAAATTTAATAAAAATTGAAAATGTTTAAAGATATTTTACACAAATAATTATTGGTTTTCATCAAATATGGACTACAAAAAAAATTCAATTGCTTAATTTTGAGCCCCTATGGCTAAAAAGGATTCAAATAAATCTATTGTTATTCCATAAATCAATTTTTAATAATAATTTAAATTATTCAATACAATTTGATGCAAACAAATTTAAACGTAAGCTAAAAAATAAAAAATATTCAGTGCGTAAATTGCATCATAAATCATCCCTGAGAGTAAAATGTTTCTTAATTAACTATTCTAAATTATGGAATAATTTACCAATCAATTTTTAAAAAATACAAAACTTTAAAGCTTTTAAAACTAATTTTAAAAAATACATTAACATTTACACTGTCCCCAATATTACTAATTATACAACGTTCGATTATTTTGTTGGTCTATGAGAAACTTCTTTTCATTATATTGTTCACTTAAAAAATCGCAATTCCCCCATATAAATAAAAAATAATACTATTTTATATACATTGTTTACCGTTTTTCTACTATTGTTTATAATTATTATACATTTTTCTTTATATAACCCCCAGTTTACTATTAATCCAACAATGACCAAACATTTTTCAAATTATTTTTAGTCCAAATTGTGCGGGTAAACATTACCAACAAACTAAAATTGTACATTTTTATTATTTATTTATTTTGAAAATGTACATAACACTACCAATATTTATTTTATTTAAATATATATTAATAATTTTATATATATATATTAACATATTGAAAAATTTTATAGTTTGTGATCAGACCTGTAAATTGGTTTGTACCTCAAAAAAAATGCAATATTATAAAAGCTTTTTTTAAGTAATAAATTTTTTTTTTTATTTTAATTTTATATTAATAATTTGGTTGATTCTTATTTGAAGCGTTTAGAAACTGTGGTTATCAGTTAAAATACAAAATTTGTAAATTTGGTGATGTCCATTTTGTATATATGCACATATTTTATAATATAATTTATTTTTAAGCAAATAATGTAGTGGTATTTTAATTCTGTCAAAATGTGTAAATTCTAAAAAAGGATTTGCTAATAATAGTTTTAGAAAAGAAATATTTTTTTAATTATTTTATTTATTCGTATTACTACAGTAATGTTAAAGAGTTATTTTAGTAAAATGTTGATGTGCCTAATATGCATAAGTGATATGATAAAAGTCAATTAATTTCAGTGTGCTAATTTTGACAGGGCCCATAATAGCCCTTGTACACATTATATTTCAAATTACATCTGTAATTTAATAAAAATAAAAACTGTTTTTTTAATTGTCATCGTTTTTAATGTTTAACATTTATATAAAATATATCAATTAAATTACTGAATAATTTAAATTTAGTGCATGCTACACGTCAACTTTAATTATTTTAAAAAAGTTATTTAAACGTAATTTAGCGCAAAATATTCTACACCCATTTTAACAATTAACGCAAAAAAATTACAAAGGTATTAAATATAAATTAATTTGTTATGTCCAATTATTTTTTCGTAAAAACAACTATCGGGAATTAAAAATAATGTTTAGTGCTTCATAGATCCTTTATATATACTTAGAAATATTTATTTAAGAAGGCTGAGTTGGCCAAAATAGCATATTTTAAAAGTTACTTTTATATTACCGTGGATAAAAAGTTAAAATTACATAATTTTTATAATAATTAGCCTATTATTATTTTGTGTGCTTAATTTCATTAAAAATAAACAATAACTAATTCTTAAAATTGATGTTAAACACACATTCAAATCTGCTCTGATTGTGATGTCATAATAATTATCAAAATAAACATTTAATTATTCTAATCTATATAAATAAAAATAATAAAAAATATATTTTTAATTTTAAATAAAAATTAAAAATAAATCTAATAAATTATTATTTACGTTTAACCTTGAGATTCCGCTCATCCGCTAATTTTGCTTTCTGATTGTATTGTTTTTGAAATGGAGAATAGTGATAAAAAATGTTTTCATCTTACCGAAAATAAATACCGTGTTATTAAAAAATTAAAAAACGTCATGTTTATCTAAGTTCACTATATTTGCTTTATATTTACATTTAAACAGTAGAGGGGCTAAAATCAAAAAAGCTGTCTTTCGCTCAATTGCCACCTAACAGCCCGGATATCAATGTTATTAAAACATTTTTCAGTATGCTAAAGCGCAATATCAATAAACATACAAAAATTGAGGATTTATGTAAACGCATTCGGTTTGTTGTTCAATATGAGATGAAACAAAAATATATTTACACTCTCATCGACAGCATTCCAAAAACGCCTGGATCAGGTTGTTTAAAAAAAGGCGATCACATAGATTATTAAATTTTTTGAACTTTGTAATGTCCTTAATTATTTGGTAACTAAACAAATTGCGTGTAATTTGTATTTTTATTTATAGTTGACGTTATAAATCATGTTAATCATTTTACTCCATTTCCAATTTTGCACCCGTTAATATTTATATAATTTTTTTTACTTACAATATATATGTATATATAATTATAGTTTTTTTTTTCATTTATTATATAGTACTGTATATTTTATAATTAAAGTGACTTTTCTCTTGTATGCTATGTAGTTGCTAGAGAGGTTTTAGTTTAATAATCACTTTTTTGCAGTAATTGTTGTGAGGGTTGTATATGTACTGATTCAAATCGACCTAATTTTTAAGTTGTTAACTTAAACTGCTTTTTACTCATTTTATTAGTAAAACAAATAAAATTTATTTATAAAATTTTAATTTTACAAACCCTATACTCCAATTTGTATATATTATTTTGATGATAAAATTTTGTCAAAAATTATATTTATTGTTTAATAAGATGACATGAATTGTATTGAATAAATATTTGGTAAAGACAAATCACTTGAGATAAATACAATTAATAAGATAATTTTACAGTTCAATGCAAATTCAAATAAATTAAACATTTAATAAAATGTTTATTTTATTTTATACACATTTATTTTTAAAGCAAATAAATATTATACTAAATTAACTTAAGATAGTTAAAGAAATTAGCATAGTACGCTCTATACTGTATTAGTGTATAATCTGAAACATTAAAAATAATAAAAATGTTAATTTCTCACAAAGATAAATATTTATTTTGTTCAACTGATTATTTAACAAAAATATTATAATAAATGCGTTGTATATCAAGTACATACTTGAAAAATGAATACTTCATGTTTGGATAAACACAGTATGTATTTCTGATTTAGATTTTAATTACATCATTATTATGTAATTAAAAATAAAACATTTATAAACAAAACATGTAGGATAAATGTTTCTTTTAAATTTTTTTGTTAATTTTAAAATTTTAATATTTTTTATTAAAATTTTAAAACAAACGTAATTAGATAATACCATGAATTATCGAAGGTGTAAATAATTAAGTAAACAAAAGTATGAGAACACGCACAGTAAAATTTTGTTAGGACAAACAATGTACAGAAAACGTTTCTATTTAATTTAAATATATTATTTTAATAACAATAAAAAATATTATTAATGTATTTATTGTTTAAAATAATAACATATATTTTATAAAATTAATCTTTTGCAATCTGAAATTTGTTAGCGGAAAATGGATTAAAATGAGCAGTGTCAAAATTAACGCATTGAAATTAATTAGCCTTTCTCAAATTACTTAAGCATATTAGGTACATCAATATTTTATTAAAAAAAACTAATAAATTTTATTTTAGTAATAATAATTTTAAAAACAATAAAAATACTTTTTTTACCAAATAGCATTACCAATTTCTTTTTTAGACACAAAAGGCAAAATTTACACATTTGGACAAGATAAAAATACAACCACATTATTTACTTAGAAATAAACTATATTATAAAATATGTACGTATATAATTAATAGACATTACCATTACCTAAATAAATTTGTTGTAATTTAATTTTAAAAAATTGTTTAAAAATAATTATAAATTAAGTTGTTTAAGTGGCTATTTGTGTGACTCTATTTTAGAAGTTCTTCTATAATATCCAAAAAGACATGATAAAGCGCAACTTTTATAGCAGTGCAATTGTATATTTTTAAAAAATTGGGGTCATAAACAGTTGTAGACTGCACTGTTTATAGTTTCTACTTTAAATCACACTCATTAGTAAAAAACAATAATATTTAATATATATATATATATATATATATGCATATTTCACACGTCATTGTTTATTTTGTGCTGTTAACGGTTTTTTTTAACCTGTTTATTAACTACAAATTGGCTAATTTTATCCAACTAGATAAGGAAATATAAAAAATTATTTTTTTTGTTATTGTTTAATAGATTTTTGTCTGATTCTTTTTAGTTTAGTGATTATAAACAACTCATTTTGTTTACTAATTAATGGTGTAGATTCAGTTTTAGCTGTTCTTAGATGTGTACTACCATTTCAAAAATGATCCATGCCATAAATCTAAAAAGCTAACGTTATGTTTATGTAGATTTATTTTATTTTTTATATATTTACATTTAGACTATAAAAAGGATAAAATCAAAAAAGCTGTATTTTACTCAATTACCACCTAACAGCCGGGACACTAATGCCATCAAAAAAATTTTAGTATGCTAAAGCGCAACATCAAGAATATGTCAACACTATCATTAACACTATTCCAAAATATGTAGATTATTTTGTTTAAAAAAAATACAATTACATAAATTGTTAAAATTTTAAAACTTTGTAACGTCCTTAGTTATTTGGTAACTAAAAATTTGCATGTAATTCGTTTTTTATTACTACATGACGGTATAAATTATGTTAATTATTTTACTCTATTTTTAAGTTTTTACCAGCTAAAATATTATTTAATTTTTTATTATTTACAATATATATGTACATATAATTATATATACATATTTTAATTATTATATAGTATTATATTGTATTAGCTAAATATTTGTTTTTTTCTGTAATCAATGTGACAGTGATATAATCCTTTAAAACTCTGTATACAATGTTTGTACTTTATTTAATAGTTAAACCAAAATTATAGCTTTTATTTATTTGTTTGTAATTTTTTACCAGTCAAAAAATCTTCTATTATTTAAAATTATTGTAATCAAGTGCCGTAAGTGTTTAAATTTATGCCACGGTCAAGGAGTAAAATTAACAATTTGGCAAATCAATTAAACAAAAAATGGAGGGACAAATATTTTAAATGTTTATTTGATTTTTTTACACTAACCTTAATGTTACATTTTACTTACATACAACATTTAAAAATTAACCAATTTTCTTTAACTAAAATCTATACAACAACGTGTACTAGGTTATTTAAGCGTTTGTAAATTACGTAAAGAAATAACATTTTTATTAAAATAATTTTTGCATAATCGTTTTATGTAATTAACTTTATATATATAAATATATATTTATATATATATATATATATATAAATATATATATATATATATATATATATATATATATATATATATATATATATATATATATATATATATATATATATATATATATATATTTATATATATATATATATATATATATATATATATATATATATATATATATATATATATATATATATATATATATAAATATATATATATATATATATATATATATATATATATATATATAAATATATATATATATATATATATATATATATATATATATTTATATATATATATATATATATATATATATATATATATATATATATATATATATATATATATATATATATATATATATATATATAAATATATATATATATATATATATATATTTATATATATATATATATATATATATATATATATATATATATATATATATAAATATTATATTTATATATATATATATATATATATATATATATATATATATATATATATATATATATATATATATATATATATATATATAAATATATATATAATATATATATATATATATATATATATATTTAAATATATATATATATATATATATATATATATATATATATATATATATATATATATATATATATATATATATATATATATATATATATATATATATATATATATATATATATATATATATATATATATATATATATATATATATATTTATATATATATATATATATATATATATATATATATATATATATATATATATATATATATATATATATATATATATATATATATATATAAATATATATATATATATATATTTATATATATATATATATATATATATATATATATATATATATATATATATATATATATATATATATATATATATATATATATATATATATATAAATATATATATATATATATATATATATATATATATATATATTTTAAATATATATATATATATATATATATATATAAATATATATTTATATATATATATATATATATATATATATATATATATATTTAAATATATATATATATATATATGATTTTTAAGTAAAATTTATCCAAAAATTCCAGTTAATAATACAAATTTAAACAAATTAAAAGCAGTAATCAAAATATATTGCACAACCTCTATTAACAATAAATAAATAAAATATTAATTTTATTTTTAACAAAATTATTTTTGCATTAAATAAAAATTATAATAAATTAATTAAAAAAACAGTTTAGGTAATTATTATAACACGCTTTATATTGTATCAATTTATAATCTAGAACAGAAAAAATAATGAATATATTTATTTTTGACAACAACAAATATTTATTTTAATTTATATTTATTTATTTATTTAACAAAAATATTAAAAATAAATGCATTGTATTAAGTACATATTTGTAAAATAAATACTTCACGTTTGAATTAATATAAAAACGTTATATAGAATTTATGACTATCGACGTGTGAAAATAGAAGAACTGTAATACTTTGTAGCATGCTGCTCTAGTTAGTTATCTTAGACATATTTAACTTTTACTAATACATACCTAAAATAATACTTTAAAAATACACACATCAAGTAACATTATTCGCAAAAATAATTTCTAATTATAATATACAACATCTATTCTTGCAATAAAGCATAATAGCACCATTTACTAATACTTAAATAAAAAGCACTTAAGTCGTTAAATAAATAACTTTATTAACTAAAATACATAAATATGTAAAGAAAAAGTTACAAACAAATTAGGGAATATTCACTGTATTTTATAACTTCTTCTATTTATTTCTAATCTCAGTCTATTAATGTACCAATAAAATCTTTTAAAACTCAAATTTTTATAACACATACGATATTCTCTATAAGTAATACGTTGTTTTACAACTTGTTAATTTACCCTTTAAAAAAACCAAACATAAAATTAACAACTTTTAATTTTGGGATAATGAGAATCAAATGTGCAAAGGTTTGTTTTTTGTTTAACAAGGTTTTTGCAGTCTAAATAGGTCAAACAGATAGTAAACTGTAAATTATAGTGAAAAACAAATTACCATTTTGTTAACGTACACCAGAGCATTATTTTAAACATGTTTTAAATCCTTTAAAACATTTTTGCTAAAATTATGACTACAATAATTACGATAAAAATTTTATTAATTTTTTACTGTTTTATATTTGGTTTGTACGGAACCCTTTTTGTAACTCCAAACACTTAATAGCACATTTTTTATGTAGATAACACACGAAAGCAACTTATTTTGCAAAAAATTAAACCTTTAGCAAAATACGCACTACACTTGATTTTGGAATGTTAAGTGCGAAATCCCTAAATAACAGCACACACATTTTTAAGTCTATCTTCTAAGATTATCCAAAATAAATTTAATATCTTTTGGTGAACTCCATTAATTTGAATCTTTGTTAACAGCTAAATAGAACATAAAATATCCCAAATAAAAATGTTTTTGCAATTTTATGCAGTTTTTAAAAATCCAGTATAATTTTTTTCAAAATTTATTTTGTTTATTTGCTTTAATTTTATTATTCAAATTTTATTTAATTTTATTATAATAAAATGAACATACTTTTCGCTTGTAGATCCATTTATTCCATTTATGTGTAATTGGTTAGATGTTTTACTCAGAAATTTTTCTACACACTAAACACGTTTATTTAACGTTGAGCGGTACAGCGCTCGAATTCGGACCTGGACATGGGTTTGAATCCTATTGCTGGCACTAAAGTGCGGGCCCACGATTAGTTTCGCTAAAATGTTTACTGCTAAAAGATGTTTCTCGTAAAACATTCAAAGTAGCAAACATAAAATAAATAAAAAATTTGCTAAACATTACTCCGTTTTTAACATAAACTTTGACCTAATTTAATTTTATTAGCTAAGAAAAATTTAGCGTAATCTTATGGAAACTTATAAAATAAACCAGACAAAATTACCACTAAATTTACCAAAATTTTCAAACTGGCCACATTGACCTTATTCATTAAATTACATATTTTTTTATTGTACCAATTATTATCAATCAACGTTTCTTAAAATTATTTATATTAAATTATTATTAAATTGTTTTCATTTGATCAATAAAATGTTTGATTGAAAATTCTTTGTTTTTGTAAGGCATGTATTTTTGGAAAAAAATAGTTATTATTTTTGAAAAAATAATAATTTAAAAAATAAAGATAGATATATTGAAAATTAAAACAATTTAAATTTCTTAATGCGAAATAATTTCAGTTTGAATTTTGCAATTAGTTATTGTTTTTATTACAGTAAATTTAAAAATTAACTTTTATTTACTAAACAAATTTTATAAAATGCAAAATTTTTATTTATTTTTAAAATACTAAATAATGTATTCTAAAGACAAAAATATAACTTTTTACATAAATACGCAAATGTATCGCTACCTATTGTATATACTTAATTCACATTGTTTTACAGCATTATACTGTAATTAAAAATAAAACAATTAAAATGTAACATGTGAGATAAACGTATTTTAAATATTTTTCTTTGCTTTAAAAATTCAATTAAGCGTAAAAGTAAATTGTAATTAGTAATTAAAATTAATATAATTGTAGTTGTATTTGATTTATAATATTGTATCTAATTTAGTAATAAATTAATTTAAATTAAATAACGAAATAAAATGCGTAAATAAATGTTAATGTTGTACATTTTTGAATAAAAAATACTTTTAATTGATTATTATTTATTACTTGTAAATTAGCATAACTTAGTATATATATATATATAATTATTTATTGCTGCTGTCTGTGGAATTCAATTCCCTGCCTACTCAGAGACAACTTTAACGACCGAGCCATCTTATAAAGTACAAAACATAATTTATATTTTTAATTAAAAAACAGGATTAATAATTCACATTACATAATTTAAAATATAAATATTAAATTGTAGATGTACAAGTATTAAATAATTTACGTCCAAAAAATAAAACAAATAACTAATAATTAATTAACATTTAAAATCCATTAAGTGAAGTGACAAACATACCACTTAACCTACACAATGTTAATCATAATTACATTTAATTTGCTTTTTAAATAGTAAAATAAAATAAATATTTTAATAAACAAACATTATTTAAATTAAATAATTAAAATTAAAAATAATATTTAATTCAATTTTTTTGAGTAGAAAAAACATAATAAAAATGTTGAAAATAAATCTTTAATTATTTTTTTAATATACGTATATAAATATTGTGTTTTAAAATTGTAAAATATCAAAAATAAATGTAAAATAATTAGCGTTTATTATTATTTTAAAATCTAAATAACTGACTTTGATAAATATTATAAATTAATCAATGATCATTGTCAATTTTATAACTAATCAGTTTACTCAATTTCCTACTGCTGACTAATTAATTTGTTAAACCATTTTAATTAGTAACAAACGCGTTTTAAAAATAATTTTATGCAAATCGTTTTTATCCACGTTCAATATGTTTTACCTTTGTACTAAATAACCCCTTTAGCTAGTATTTCACACTGTAAAAGTATAAACTAATTAAGTTTTATTTATTGTATATTTGTAATATTCGAAGAAGCTAAATTATTTTTATTATTAATATATATATATATATATATATATATATATATATATATAATAGATTACTATAAAATAAATATTTTAATAAATATAAAAGTATTAAATAATAAACGTCAAAAATAAAACTAAATAATTATAAGTTTATATAATTTAAAATAAATATTTATTAAGTACGGAGATAAGCATACCGCCTAAATTAGAAAATGTAAGCAATTAGTATGTATAATTTAATTATTATTTAGTAACAAAAAACATATAAATTGTGTTAATAAATAATTAACAATTTAGTAATAAATGTAAAATATTTTGCATTTGTTATTATTTCAAATGCAAATTAATAATTTGATAAATGTACACTCTCCATATCAAACACAAAAAAATTAATAAATAATTGCATTTAATTTTGTAACTAATCAATTTACAAAATTGTCTACATCTAATATATAATTAACTTAAACTATTTAAATCAATAAAAAAACATTTTATAAAAAAATATGTAGAAATAGTTTTTATCCACGTTTACTAAATTACCGTTGGCAAACCGCTTTGGCTTGTATTATAAACATTAAAAATAGAATGCATTCAAGAATTATTTATTGTTTATTTGTAATTGGAGTAAACGTTAAAATAGTTTATTTAAAATTTGTAAAATAATAATATTTTAATGCAAAATAATTTTATATTACAATATAATTTGCTTAGATTAATAAAAGTTTTAACAGGTTTCAAATAAAATAATTTTACATATAAATGCATTTAATTTATTTGTTATTCAGTAAAACAAAATAATAATCTATGTAATTAAGAGTTTTATGATTTATTAATAAATGTTAAAAATGTATTGTTTAAAATGTATTAAATGTAAATTACTTAATTAAACGTGTAACAATTAAAGAATTTATGTAAAAATATTACATTTAAATAAATATTGCTAATAATTAACATTTAAAATAAAACAGAATAATTTTACATGTATATAATTAAAAACAAATAATTATTGAGTAAAGTGACACACATACCACCTACATTAAAAAATGTAGAGAATAGTTATAACTAATTAATTTTTTATTTAGTAAAGTGTAATAAATAATTTTAATTACAATAAATAAACATTATAATAATCACTATTTTACATTTAATTAATACACAACATTTGTATTAAGCAATTAAAATAAAAACAATATTTAATTTAATTATTAATCAGTAAAAATATAATATAAATGCAGTTATTTAATAATTAATAATTTATTAATAAATGTAAGCAAATGTTTTGTTTAAAAATAGCAGTGTCAAAAATAAACGTTAAATTTTTGGGTTCATAATTATTTTAAAATGCTGAATTAGATAAACGTACCCTGCGCCGCTAAATAATATAATGTTTATAAATATAATTGTATAAATATATATTGTAACTAATAAAAAAATTAATATAATTTATTAAAAAATAATATCTGTTTAAATTAATTAATATAATTTTTTGCATGAGGGTTATTTAATGGTTGTATAAAAAAGTTTTGTGTTTGATTCTTCCATCTATTGTTTTAACTGCAAAATTTAATTTAAACGTAAGCAACTGTTTTGTTTAAACATGTTAAAATATTAAACTTAAATAGTTAATAATTTTTGTCTGTTATTATTTAAAAATGCAAATTGTTAAATTTGATAAACGTACCCAAGCCTGTTTAATATAATAAATTAATGAATGATTATAGTCAATTTTGTAATTAATCAGTTTACTATATTTTCACTGTTGATGGATAATTTTACTAAACTATTTAGATAAATAAACAAAATATTTCTAAAAATTACTTTATGCAAATAATTTTTATCTACGTTCTACATACTCCACTAACGTTTGATTTAATGACCGTTGGAAAACTGCTTTTTTTTGTTTTTTAAACAACAATAGTAGAATGTAATTAAGCATTATTTATTGTCTATTTGTAATTGTAGTAAATGTTAAAAATGCGTTATTTAAAATTTGTAAAAAAATAAAATTTGAATGTAAAATTATATGTTATGTTTATATTAAACTATTATTTGTTTGATTTAATAAAAGTTTAAAAGGAGATCATCTAGAATAAAACTACAATAAAAATTTTCCTATTTCAAAAAATATCTACTTATTAAAATAACAAACGTGCCGATTATTAAAATATAAAATATGATTAATTAATAGTCATTAGAATAAAATAAATATTGTTAATTACAATAATGCAAAATTATAACTATAGTTAGTTACATTTAATTAATAAAACAAAGAGCTTTAATTAAGCATATTTAAACGCAATAAACTTTCATTTTTTAGGAAGCATTATTCATCAGTGTTATAAACTTATTAATAAAATTGCTGTATGATTTCACGTAATATTTATTCTAACTATTTTTATTAAAACAGACTTTAATAAAGTAATATGTCATTTTCTAACTTTTTATTTTATTAATTATTGCAAAACTGTTTTTGTTGGTTTTTAATACGGTAAAATTAAAATGTAATAAATTTATTTTTATTGTCTAACTGTAGTTATAGTAGACGATTGTCAATTTTTTTAAAACTTTATTGATCAATATATGATTGCAACAAGTTATTTTAAAAATGCTTTTAAAACCAAAATGCAAAAATATCTACTGTTTTGTAAAACTTGCTTATTACTTCTCATGCGTTTATTTTATATAAATCTGTAAAAATGATGATTAATGCATGTAAATAAACTTTAATTTTTAAATAATAAAAAAAGATGATTATTTTAGATAAAGTTTATAAATGTCCGAAATTTGTATGTTAAGCTTGGCATATAAATACTAAATAATTAATATTAAAAATAAAACAAAATAATTTTAAATTTATATAATTTAAAACAAATATTTAATAAACGAGGAACTAAACATACCATCTAAATTAAAAAATGTAAACAATAATTAAATTCCATTAAGTTGTGACGTAGTTTTCTTTTTTGTTTATAGCTTTTCCCTTTTTTATAAGCAATCGTTGTTAGTTTTGCAGTAGAAAGTAAAATAAATATAGATAATTATATTAATTTAAAATTACAACTATTGGTAGTTACAATTAATTAATAAACGCTATAATTAAATTATAAAACAAAATGCTTTAATTAAACATATTTTCACACAATAAACATTCCTTTTAGTTAAGAGGTATGTGGCAATACAAATTTTTAATGTTATAATTCTATTAAAAAATTTACTGTTTAATTTCACGTAATATCCACTCTAACTATTTTTTCTAAAATATATTTTACCCGAAAAATATGTCATCTAACTTTTTATTCTATTAATTATTACAAAACTGCTTTTGTTGGTTATTCGTGAAATAAAATTAAAATGTAATTAACTAATTTGTATTGTTGAACTGTAATTGCCAGTTTTTTATAACCTCCTTGGTCAAAATGTAATTGCGCCAAAGAACGGTTTAAGATTGAGCAATTGTAAATAGTAAAAAAAGGATTGATAGACCACATAAAACTTGGCTAAGAACTACTTGAAAAGATTAACTTAAAATAAATGTTTCATGAGATTAAACAAAACGTTTGGCAAAATGTTTAAATACATAGAAACATGGTGTTGTCTCATGTTTTTTTTAAATTACAAAACATTGTTGTTGTTGCTATTTTTTGCTGTTCCATGCTCATTTTTTAAAACAAAAAAATGTTGTAATAATAATTGTGAAAATGTTTTTAAGAAATTAAGACAAAATTATCTACTGTTTTTAAAAACGTGTTTATTTGTTTTTGTTTTAATTTTATGTTAATTTGTAAAAATGACAATTAATACATATAAACAAAACTTTGATTTTAGGTTAATGGAAAAAAAGACTGTGTTGGTTTGTGTTTATAAAATCTTGACAAGTGATTGTTAAATCAGATGTTAACTTTAATTTCGGTTTTATCAACTTTACCATCAATGTTTACTAAATATTAAAAAAAATTAAATAATGCAATACTCTGTCCAATAATTAAAATGAAGCCACAATTAAAAACTAACTAAAATAATCAATAATATATATAATAATATATAATATTAATATATATTATTAAATTGTTTAATTTAATGAACATACCCATTTTTACTAAATTAATCAATAAAAAATAGTTACATTTAACATAATTTGTTTAAATATTACACTGTAAGGAAATAAAATATTAGCAATTAATTAAATGTAAAATTATATATTAAGCAAAATTATTTTATTATTTTTATTTTTAAATAAAAATATGATTTTAGTATAATGTAATAGTATTTTAATATTACGTTTTATATTTGTTAAATTTTTAATTTTTTACTTACTTCCAAGACCAAAAAGCATACCTGTATTATATTAAAATGTTAAAATTATTCACAATTGTCAATTTTAAATATTTACTTGTAGTCAAATTTGTATCTAGTTAAAATACGTTTAATTAAAACGTATTATTTTAAATTATTAAATGGATCGCTTAATATGGTATATGTACATTAAATATCAAAATTATTAATAATAATGCATTTTTTATTATACAGTTTTGTCAGTTGTCAAAATTTTATTTAAAATTTAAATTTTTACACGGTTATTTTAAAATAAAGGAGAGTGAGCTGAAAATTAGCAACCGGATTTTTGTAAAAATTGGTTCAAACAACAGCCAGAGAATACCAATTTATTTAACAACGGCAAAAAATAAAACCATACTTTAAATGACTAGTTTTGTCAAAATCCGAACAATCTTGTTGCTCCATTTTTTTAAAATTGACAGGAATTTACAATAATATATATATATATATATAGTTATGCATAAATATGTATATATATAATTTAAAAAATATTTTTTTAATGTAATTATCTATTTAATTTTAAACTCACGAAGACAATTTATAAAACCTTTAAATAAAACATTTATTTAAATGTATATATGTATATATATATAGATACAATTTTGTATATATAAATTTAGTAAACTAAGTTTGTTTTTATAATTAGTATTTAACAGTTTCCAAAATTTATTGTTACAAACTCCAGCTTTAATTGCCTTAAATTTAATAGCAATACTTTTTATTATTACATAACAATTATATGTAAAAAACGGATAAAATTACTTTCAGTGCCTTAACAAAATAAATTCACAATTATTAATTTATTTATAACATTATTTAAATACAAAATTACATAAAATAGAAATGTGCGTTAAAATGCGTTTTATTTATATTTTAAATAAATTCTATTATATAGTAAACATAATTAAGCAACACAGTACAACAATTTTCGCAATTCCACAATATAAGAAAAAAACATTTTACCAAACTATGTATAATATAATAAAAATAATAAAACTAAGCCACAATTTCATTAATGTATGTTATTAATAGCAAAACAATTAAGTTAAATTACAACTGTGTTATGTTCAAAATATCTTTTTTGTGTAAACAATAAAAATTTAAATATAGTTAAAATTGTTTTAATATTATTTTTTGTCACATAAGCAATATTTTAAAAATATTAAAACTAAAGTTTAAACAAACATAAAAATGTTTATATTATTTTTAGAAAATACCCACAATATTTTTAAAAACATTAAAAAAATGCTTAAATTGTAGTAACAAAAAATTCTTTATTTTTATTTTTCTATATTATGCAAATATTAATTTTTAATCTAATTTAAAAGTTGCGTTTAATATACATAAATTATTTCCTCAAAAATTATTTATGCAAAATTAACTTACCCAAACATTCGAAAAACGCTTGAATTAAAATATTTATTGCAATGCCCATTTGTAAAAAATGCAAAATTATTATATATATATATATATATATATATATATATATATATATATATTATTTAAATGTTTTATTTATAATTGTAAATGCGTATACCTAACCATTATTATATTTCCCGCTAATTAATTATATACTAAAAACCCGTCTGTTTTGAAAATAAATGTTTACAGTGTATAAATTTAAAAATAACAATAAATAGTTTAAACTGATAAATATAATATATAATTTATATTGATTATATCTCGAGTAATTTATGTATATATATAACATAACAAAATTACCAGATTTAGCTTGTGTTGCTGTTTATTGAATAATAAAATATTAAAATTATTTAAAAATATATAATATCCAATTAATAACATAAATGAATCCATTTTATATAAATAAACTATTACCTAAATATGTCACTATAAAAAACAATAAAATTAAATATTTAAAAACAGCCATATTATTTTTCACTGAAAAAGCTTGATTCTTGCTAATTTTTTTTGAGTTTATATAGTAAGATGCTATTTAATCACTTTTGTTAATACTATTTATAAATTTATTTTTAACAAATATATTTTTTTACAAAAAATTGTTGTTTAATTGAGATACAATTAAATTACATTACCTTGTCAATAAAAATAAAGTAGCCAAATTAAATTATTACATAAATTTTGTGTTTTGACATTTATGACATAAAATGATTATTAAAATATTAATGACTAAAGTACTATAAAACTTTTGTGCTTTATTTAATTAAAGTCTCTTAATTGCTAATATTTAACAAATTGTGCAAAACATATTTTTAAATTTACAATATGTGCACGTAATAAAATGTACACAATAAAACATATTTATTATTATTATTACTATTAATAGAAACTGTAATACACTAGTAAAAATATATTTAGCACATATAGTCACAAATACAAAATAAATGCTAATTTACAATAAATCTATACATTGTTAAGGTGCACAAATAAAATGGTTTATTGTAGGTATTATATATTATTATAAATTTTACAGGTTAGCTGTACAAAAAAAATGAATGTAGGTGTTAAAATCACATTATGCAACCATTCCCTCATTGTGATAGTTTAATAAATTTAACATAATTTTGTGTACGTCAGTATTCGAAATAATTGTGGTTTAAATAGGTTGTCAGAATTAATTGTTTAAGTTTTATTAGTAAATATAATTAATTATTACTTTAGGATACTTTGCCATTTTTAGCATTTTATTTAAAAGGTAAATAATATTTTGTTTTTTTTAATAATAAGTTGCAACAATTGTTTTATTAAATTAAAATTTTGGTTTTTTAGGTATAATGCTTTGCGCTTTATTCAAAACCTTATTGACATTATAACAAATTTCTAAACTAATGAGCTGTGTTCTAAATGCTTTTATTTTTTTAGTTTACAAAAAAAAATTGATAAATATTTTATATGTATTGTTTCAAATCGATATAAAGATTTTTTTAACTTAAACTAATTTATATTTAGTTTAGCCAGTTTATCAGATATAACCATAGATCATTGTGTTACTTAATACAACACCACAAATCTGGTAGATTTTTAATGTGTTATCTCAAAATATCAACTTTATAATTTGTGTATGCAACACATTAACTGTATTTTTTTAAACTCTGTATTTAAGTCTATCAAGTCTGCACGATTTACACTTGGTCAAAAAATTTTACTATTGTTTATATAAGATAATTGCATTAAAAATTTAAAAAATGTTATGTTTTATAATTATTTTTGATTTTATAATCCTCCGTAATCAAATTATTATACATTATTTATCTTTTTTAATGTATAACATTTAGATAAAATATATTAACTAAATTAATAAATAATTTAAATTTAGTGTATGTGACACGTTAAATTCAGTTATTATTAAAAATTTATTTAAACGTAATTTTGCGACAAAATATTCTAAATGTAATAATTCAAATTGACATAATGTTTAAGTTGTTAACTTAAGCTGCTTTCTACTTATTTTGTAGTAAAACAAATAAAGTATATTTATTAAATTTTAATTTTACAAAACCTGTACTTCAATTTAAATAGGTTATTTTGATAACAATAAAAAATATTTTTAATATATTTATTGTTTAAAAAGATTACATAAATTGTATAAAATGTATATTTGGCAAAATCAAACCACTAAAGGTAAATACAATTCAAATAAATTAAAGATATTTTAAAATATTTATACTATTTAAAAAAAAATTATTTATAAATTAAACAAGTATCATAGTAAATTAATTTAAAGTTGGTGAAAAAAATTAGTATAGTACGCGTCATATTGTTTTAGTGCATAATCTGAAAAATAATAAAAATGTAAATTTTTAACACAGACAAATATTTTTTTTATTTAAAAAATTATTTAACATTAATATTAAAATAAATGCGTTGTATATTAAAACTATATTTGTAAATTAAATACTTTACATTTGAATAAATACAAAAACAGTATCTATTTTTAATTCTGATTTTAATTACAGCATTATCATGTAATTGAAAATAAAACACTAATAAACGTAACATGTAGGACAAATGTTTTTTTATTTATTTCTTTAACTTTAAAATTTTAGCATTTTTTATTAAAGATTAAAACAAGCGCAAATAGATTATACAATAAATTATCACAGATGTAATTAATTAAATAAACTAAAATATGAGAACACGCGCAGTAAATTTTTGTTATGACTAAATGGAGTTTATAAAAAGGTTATGTGCATTTCGCGCGTTAAAATAAATTTAATAATTTCTAATATTTTTTAAATGTTTTATATTATTTAAGTAATAAAAAATTATTATGTTTAGCTAAATAACTCTTAAATATATTAATTATTAATTATATTGTTAATGATAAAATAAATCACAGAAAAATAAATAAAAATATATACATACCGATAATGTTAAATAACAAACGCTTTTATTAATCTACAAAAATTAATTATATAAATATTTTTTATGTATTACAAAAAACAGTAAAAAATAATGTTATATTTATAATAATATAAATAAAATAATATATAAACGTGGAGTATTAAAAAAGACTAAAAGAGAAAGCTGAACTCAGTAAAAATGAAGATAATTTTGATAGTTGTTGGAAGTATCCAAATTAGACATAAAAAATGACGCCATAAAAAGAAAAATAAAGGGCATCAAAACTCTTAAAAATTTTAGGAAAAAAAAGTGGTACGGCTATATTCTACGTAGAGAAAAAAACCGCGCTACAAGAAGAATAATAGCATTAAAAGTAAAAGATAAAAAATAGATAGTTGAATTGTGTAAAAGCCGATATAAAAAAAAACTAACACAAATTAACGTTACAAACAGAACCAAATAAAAAATGCTAACTACAAAAAACTACCTTTTATAAAAGAGAAAAAAACTGTAAAGAAAGAAAAATGTAAACAATAGTTACATTTATATTAACTTTTATTTAAAAGAAAAAACATAATATATATTATTATAAAACGTTTAACAATTAATTAATAAATGTAAACAAATATTTTATATTAAATTTATATTAAATTCAAGCGTTGTACTATTAAAGCATACCGATAGGTTTGTAAGTAATCATTTGAAAGAAATAAATACGTAATTATAAATTTTGCAGTTTATTGACAACTGTTAATAATTTATAACTTTAATTGTATTCAATGTTTATAAAATTTAAAAAAAAGATTTAGTGTTTAACGGGTTGAATACAATGTGTAATGTAAAACATTTTATAACAATTATGTAACGTCTATATAATATTCACATTTATATACATAATCCGAAATCAAAAGTAAATTTACTTTCGTTTTTACTATTATGTTTATTGCTGACAAATAATCTCTTTAAAACATTTAAATTAGTAAAAAAAGGTTTTTTAAAAATACACTTATAAAAATAATTTTTATTCACGTTTATTAAATGACCGTGAAAAACCGTTTGGTTTTTATTTTAAACAGTAAACGTAGAATGTAATTAAGTATGTTTATTGATTATTTGTAATTGGAGATGACGTTCAAATATTCTTATTTAAAATTTGTAAAATAATAAAAATTAAACTAACAATTATTTATTTTGTTTACATTATAATACGATTTGTTTGTATTTATAAGTATACTGACAAGCTATAAATAAGATACAGCCACTGAATAAATTAGTGTTAAAAATTCAGAAAAAAAATTAATAAAAATTAATTTGTTATCTCCAATTATTTTTTAATAAAAATAAATATTAAGAATTTAAAATAATGTAAAATATGTAATAGATGCTTTATATTTATTTAAAGATGCTCCGTCGGCCAAAATAGCATATTTTAAAAACAGCAGTTATATAAACGTGAATAATAAGTTAAATCTAAATAATTTTTATAATAATTGGTCAATTATTAATTTGTGCTTAATTTCATTAAAAATAAACAACGTTTAATAGTTAAAATTTAAACATTCAACTTTGATCAGTTGTACCGTCATAATGCTAATTAAAATTAAAATTTAAATACTTAAAAATAAATTTAGAAAATTATTTATTATTTTTTTGTAAATAAATGTTTTTTCGATAATGTAAAAAAAATTTTAATTTTAAATTATAATGGACCTTGAGAATCAGATTAATTTTGTTATTTGTTTTCATTCTGTGAAATGAATACCAACGATAGAAAAGATTACCATCTTAATGACAATAAACACCATGTTATAAAAAAATTAAAAAACTATGGATTTTTGCTTAAACAACTAGCAGAATTGTACAGAATAAGTCTTACAACAATTTATTGTGTTTTGAATAGACAAAAACCAAGAGACTATGATAATGTTAGAAGAAAAAGAAAAAAACAAGATAGATAATCAAGAAATTTTAATAGAATTTAAAAAAAATTACAACAAACCCATTTCAAATATTGTAAAAGATAATCTACAAGAATTTAGTTATTCAATGGTGAGAAGCCGTTCAAAAAATTTGGTTTAACACGTGAATCGTCAATAGTTAAACCATTTATTAATAAAAAACAAAAAAAATGTAAATTTATGTTTTGTAACAGGTGGATTAAACGAAGATTGTCTTATTGACGCTCGGTATATTTTGCTAATGAAACAATAATTTGGAATAAACTATTTGGATATAAAAACAAAGTACTATGCGGGCCTAATTTTTAAAAACATTTACTTTCTGTAGTTTGAAAAAAGCCCACCTTTGACAAGTGATGTGTTGGTTTGGTATTAAGTATAATGAACTTATTAAATAAAAAATTATATCCGGTACCTTACATAGTTTAAAATTTGTTTTATTAATAAAGGAAGTTTTTTATAATGAAATGCAACACACTCACACCGGGCTTATTAATGTATTTTAGGACAATTACCTAGGTTTACTTTATTTGTTTTATATTTACATTTAGACATTAAAAGGGCTAACATCAAAAAAATATTTTTTATTCAATTACTACCTAATAGTCCGGACATAAATGTTATTAAAAAATTTTTTAGCATGCTAAAGCGCAACATCAATAAGCATACTGAAATTAAGGATTTGTGTAATTGTATTCAGTTTGTTATTTAATATAAGATGAAACAAAAGTATATCAACAATCTCATCAACAGCATTCCAAACCGCTTGATCAAGTGGTTAAAAAGAAAGGCGATCACATTAATTATTAAACATTTTGTTTATTATTATTCAAAAAATTATTTGGTAACAGAAAATATTCCATGTGTTCTTTTTTTTCATATTTGACGTTATATTTTATATTAATAATTTTTTACCAGATTTGTAATTTTAAACAAGTTTAACATTTATACAATTATTTTTTTATAATAATTGTATAAAATTGTATTTGTATTTTATTTATTATATATTGTTGTATATATTATGATTAAACTGAGTTCTTTTTTTTGAGTTACGTAATTGCTACAAATGTTTTACTTTAATAACTACGTTTTTAAATCTAATTAGAATAACTGTACCCAATTTATTAGATATTTATAAAACAATTAAACATAATAATTTATGCGGTAAGTATTTCTGTAACTTATTAGTAAATGTTAACAATTTATTGTTAAAGACATTTTATTTACATTACATAATTCAAAGGGTAACAATTAATAAATATAAGAACACCTTGATTTTAGAATAACGGAAAAATGTGACTATGTTGATTTAAATCTATAAAAGCCATATGTTTAACAAGTCTGTAGTAAACATTAATTTGGGTTTAATTAATTTTACTATTAATGTTTAATAAATGTGTAAAATAAATTTAATAATGCAATACTTTGCCCAATAATTAAAATAAACACAATTAAAAATTAACTAAATTAATTTAATACTTTATACATTATTAAATACGCGTCAATTGTTTAATTTAATAAGCGTACCCTTTTTAAATAAAATTATTTAAATTAAAAAATAACTGTAATTAACATTAATTGTTTAATAATTAAATTAATTATTACACAATAAGGTAAAAGATTTTAGCAATCAATCATTAAATATGAAATTATGTTTTAAGAACAATCATTTTATAATTTTAGTTTTTAAAAAAACCTAATTTTAATAAACTTTAATATTATTTTTAAAATTATTTTTTATATTTGTTAAATTAATAATTATTTGCTTACTTTCATAACCAAAAAAGCTACCTGTTAAAAATATTTACAATTGTCAATTTGATGCATTTGTTTGTAATCAACTTAATGTCTAGTTGAAATGCGTCTAATTAAAACATGTAATTTTATATTATTAAATAAATTTTTTACAATATGTATGTTAATTAATAAATTTAACAATAATAATGTATTGTTTTGTTATACTGTGCTAAAATTTTTCAAAAATGAATTACTTTTTTTTAATTTTTCAAAATTTTAATATTTCTATAACCGGTCACAAGGTCGATTCAAAACGAAAGAGTGTTTGAGTATAAGATTAACAACCGGGTATTTTTACAATAATATATTTAATTTTAAACTCACGGAGACAGTACCAGACTCCTGTATTTATAAATATATAATAAATTGGTTACAATAGAAAACAACAATTAATAAAATAAAATAAAATACGTTTAATTACTTATATTTCTATTAACGTGTTAGTTAACTTATTAAATTACAGAATGCAAAAATATGTACTGCATAATTTTATTAATTATTACAAAAGAAAAATAAAGTTGTCGTGTTAAATATAAAAGCAATTAGTAACTTTTGTTAATTTAACGTAACATAACAATTATATGTGAAAAATAGTTAAAATTACCTTGATTTACTTAAAAAAAAATTTTTAATTAATATTAATAACTTTTTTTAAATAAAAATTGCATTAAAAAAACATGTTATTTTTATTTGAAATACATTCTCTTTTAATTTAAACATAATTAAGCAATACAATATAAAAAACGTAGTTAATTTACTATAACATATCTAACGTCATAAAATGCAAAGCATATTTAATAATTTTTTACTAAACAATTTCTTGTATAATAAACTACAAAAAAAATATTAAAAAATAAATGTAATTATCTCTTTTTACAAACACTGTACTTTGAAAATTTGGTTTACTATTAGCTAAGTTGTTAATGAAATGCAAATTAATGTATTTGCTAAAAAAACATTGGTACATGTTGATAACGTTTTTAATTTGAATATGTTTATACATGCTTTGTTTAATTATGCAAGAAGTAAAAAAATATAATTAATATTAAATTTAATAAATGGCAGGTTATAAAAACACATATTTTTATCTCAACCTGCATTATGTATAAATTAATTTTCCTACGTAAACCATATACATTTAAATAAAGTTACAATTAATTTAATTTAATTTTTGTCACATTAATAACATTTTAGAACTATTAAGACTAATGTTTCTTAAAACAATAAAATGTTTTTAACATTTTTTACAAAATAACCAAAAATTGTAAAATCAGTAATATATATTTTATAATTGTTTAAACAAGATATACTTTATTTTAATTTTGATTTTTTATACAAATATTAATTTTCAACTTAGTTTAATAATCGCGTTTAACATTAATTATTTCTACAAAAATTATTTATAGAAATAAATATTTTTATACTTGAATTTTAACTTACTCAAACATTCAAAAATACCTATAATAGATATATATATAGCAATACTTATTTGTATAAAATGCAAAACATAATAAAAGTATGTTCCGTTTTTTTCTTTCTCTTTCTTTTTTTTCCCTCTATATATATATATATTATTAAAATGCTCTATTTATAATAGTTAATGCGTATTATTATATTATATTATTATGCAAAATTTTTGTGCTTTAAACATTAGCATGTGAAAATAAGATAACAATTACAGCAAAACAACAAAAACAACAATAACAAAATCTCGTTGACATTAAAAATTCTGCAAATTGAAGATTGAGCTTTTTATCGGCTTTTACTTAATCCTGTCATTCGTGTAATTTGTCATTTAAATACATGCAATCACTTCTTTGCCCTTGTTTGCGGAAATAGACTATTCCTATTTTTTGTAGCAATATAATGTTTTTACAGAATACATTTTTTAACGCTTGCGCTAAAACCCTCCTCCTTTATCCAAGTTTGGGATTGCATAAATTGAATTATATCTAGTTCACACTAAACGGAGTTGTAAATGTGTACACCTAACCATTATTGCATTCCACGTTTACTACTTATAGACTGAAAAACAAAGTATTTTCAAAATGTGCATTTACAATATATACATTTTATAGAAACAATAAATAGTTTAAACTGGTTAATATAATAGATATATATATATATATATAATTACCAACTTCTTTCTCTGTTTATTTAATAATAAAATATTTAATTAATTATTTTAAAATATATAATATTTAATTGACAGCATAAATTAATAAAAAGCAAGAAAATAAAATATTTAAAAAGTTATATTATTTTTTACTGCATGTTTTTAATTATTGTAAATTGCTTTTGGGTTTATATAGTAATGTGTTATTAAATTACCTTTATTATGTTTATTCATAGGTCAATTATTATTAAATAATAGGAAATATATGTTTTCTATTTATAATTTATAATTTAAATTGTTAATAAACATAAAACATTATAATTCGATTATTATTAATACTTATTATTACAAAACATGTTTCATTAAAAATAAACTAATATTTATTTTATAAGTTTGGTGTTAACATTAGTTTTGGTTTTATTAACTTTACCATTCATGTTTAGTAAATATGTAAAATAAATTTAATAATGCAATATTTTGTCCAATAATTATAATAAACACAATTTAAAATTAACTAAAATAATTTAATACTTTGTACATTATTAAATACGCGGTAATTGTTTAATATAATAAACGTACTTTTTTCAACTATATTATTTCATTAAAAAAATAATTGTACTTAACATAATTTGTTTAATACTTTCAATAAATTAAATATTGTTATTAGGAAAGTAAAATGTTAAGATTTAATCAATCAATATAAAATTATATTGTATGAAACATTATTTTATAATTATAAAATTTAAATATAAACAAAATTTTAATAAACTGTAATATTATTCTTTTTAAATTATTTTTATAGTTGCTACATTTATAATTATTTACTTACTTTCATAACCAAAACCTTGACCTGTAATACATTAAAATGTTAAAAATATTTACAATTGTCAAATTAAAATACTTGTTTGTAATCAAGTCGTGTCTAGTTAAAATGCATTTAATTAAATTGTCCACTTAATATTATCAGAAAATGTTTTATTGTGTATGTGCTTTAATTTTGTCAATAATAATGCATTAATTATTTTACGGTGCTATAAGTTGTCAAAAACAAATAATAATTTAATAAACGTTATTTAATATTCAAATGTTTATGTAACCGGTCACAAGATCAATGCAAAACAAAAGAGGGTTTAAGATCAAGATTAACAACCAAGTCTTTTTAACATTTTATTTAACAACGGACAAAAATAAGTGCATAATTCCAATGACAAGGTTTAGAGAAATCCAAATAAAATATCCATCTTCAATATGTGCCATCTCCAAAGCTAAAAATGTATTGAAACAATTTTGTTACTTCATACTTTTAAAATTAATGGGAATTTATAATAATAAATAGTAATAATTATATATATATATATATATATATATATATATATATATATATTAGGAAATAGCTTTAAAGAATTTAGGTTATTGTGCAATAATATATTTAATTTTAAACTTACGGATACAGTACCAGACACCTGTAATTATAAATAGATAATAAATTAGTTATGTTAGAAAACAACAATTAATAAACTAAAATAAAATACGTTTTATTACTTATATGAACGATTTAATTAACTTATTAAAGTACAGCATGCAAAGAATGTACTGCATAATTTTATTAATTACTATAAAAGCAAAATAAAGTTGTTTTGTTAAATATAAAAACAATTAGTAACTTTTGTCAATGTAAGGTAACATAACAATTATATGTAAAAAATAAATTAAAATTACCATAATCTATTAAACAAAAAACATTCACAATTTATTATTAATAAACTTTTTTTAAATAAAAATTGCATTAAATAAACATGCGTGTTAAAAATACAACTTATTTTTATCTTATATATATATATATATATATATATATATATATATATATATATATATATATATATATAAATTTAAGCATAATTAAGTAATACAATATAAAAAACGTTGTCATTTTACTACAACATATTTAGCAACCACTAAACTTTAAAAAACATTGTTAAATTAAATTATGTATAATATTACATATTAAATAAAGTCACATTGTAAATTCATTAATATACATATTGTTAATAATAAAACAATTGTATAAAATGATTTGTTTAATAAATGATACAAAATATTGATTAATAAACGTAATTGTCACTTTTTACAAACAATCGACTTAAAACATTTAGCTTGCAATTACTAAAGTAGTCAATAAAAAATCCTAGTTAATGTATTTGTTAATAATAAATTAGTTTAAGTTGATAGCATTTTTAATGCAAATTTATTTATACATGTTTTGTTTAATTATACAAAAGGGAAAATAAATAGATTTAGATTTAAATTTATTAAATAGAAATTTATAAAGGCGGTTATTTATATTTTAACCTGTGTTATGTTTAAATTAAATTTTATGTAAACAAAATAAATTCAGATTGAGTTAAAATTAATGCACAATATTTTAAAACTATGAAGATTAAAGTATTTTTAAGCACAAAAAAGTTTTTCACTTTAGAAAACACCCAGTATATTTTTAAAAACATTAATATAGTGTTTAAATTATTTTAACAAAATATAGTTTATATTTATTTTAATTTTTATACAAATAATAATTTTTAACTTTATTTAAAAATTGCGTTTAATATACATTAATTATTTTTACAAAAAGTATTTGTGGAAACAACATATTTTCATATTTGAATATTGACTCACTCAAACAATCAAAAGGACCTTTAATTAAGATATGTGTATCGCGATACGTATTTGTATAAAATACAAAAAATGAACTAATTTATATATATATATTACTAAAATGTTTTATTTATAATAGTTAAATCGTATACCTAACTATTATATCAATTCATGTTTACTATATATATACTGAAAAACAAATTACTTTTAAGATATGCTTTTACAATGCATACGTTTTATAACAATAAATTGTTTAAACTGATTAATATAAGCAATTATATATATATATATATATATATATATATATATATATATAAAATTACTATATATATATATATATATATATATATATATATATATATTATATAAATTATTTAAATATATAATATATATATATATATATATATATATATATATATAAAATTACCAACTTCTTTTTCTGTTTATTTAATAATAAATTATTTAAATTATTTAAAAATATATAATATTTAATTGACAACATAGATAAAAAAATTTTTGTAAATAAATTGTTACCCAAAAATGTCACAATGGAAAACAATAAAATTAAATATTTAGAATGTTTTTAATTATTATAAATTGTATTTAATTTTATAAAATAATATGTTATTTAATCACCTTTATTATGTTTATTTATAGTTTGATTTTTATTAAATAATGATGACTACATATTTTACATTTGACACATAGAATGTGATTTAAGTTGTTAATAAGCATAAAGTATTATAATACAATTATTGCTATGGTTTATTAGTACAAAATAAAAATAAGCATATGACAATGAGATAACAATTACTACAAAAAACAAAATCAAATTCTCTTAATTCTAAAAAACATAAAACAGCAAAATGTTTCCACATATTTGAACATTGTACAATACGTTTTATTTGACCTCATAAAACATTCATTTTAATTTGATTTTCCCGAATGGTTTTTAGTCTTGTTTTTTGTGGTCTACCAAACTTTTTAACATTTTTGATCTTTTATTCTTTAACCGTTCTTGATGATCTTTTGGGAGGTAAACTTAAAATTTTACTACATAATATTTTTGTTGAACAAAATCAAGTTGTTTTCATGATTGCATAATTTAAAATGTAAATGCACTAAGTAATCTTTAAAAGACTTTTAACACACCGGTGATAAAAAACATTTACGATCTTATATATATTGTTTTTTTAAATAAAATCAAATAACGGAAGAAACAAAAACGGTGACAAAATACATATTTCTGGATTTGAAATCACATTCATATATTTATCATCATCAAATCTGTGAATGTATTTCGGATGAGCTATTTAAGTACCCTTTTCAAAGGCTCCATTTATTTAGATAATTCCTCATTATGTTAGAAGTAAACAACCATTTTTTTTTAAATTAAAATATTGGTGTTCTTTTTAATTCTTGACAGTTTTATTATTTTATACTGTTTTGAAATCACTTTTTGTTCCTGTTTTATCTCCTTTTTTACATCTGTTTTCTAATCAATAATTTTTATCTTTGTGGTAGTTTGTGCTTAGCCTGTTTATCTAAATTTATATACTTATCATAAAGTATTTTTTTAAATAACACAATAATTAGATTAATCTCTTTTTTCAAAATGAATTAAATTTTAGATGACTAATAAAATCCATTGTTTTCTACGTAGCATATTTGTTGCACTTTTTTTAACTGTTTGATTAAACGGTTTCTATTAGGTAACAGATTTTTATACCTTTTACAGAATTTGAATTTTATTTGTTAAAGAATAGTAAAATTGGTTTAAAAAATTTGGCGGCTTAAGTTTTTTACACAACAATAAAAGTAATATTTTTGTGAATTTACTCTCCTTAATTTTAAACAAAAATGTTCAACAATAATTATTCAACCAACATTTACACTGCGATATACACGTACGACTTGCAAAAAGTCCCCATTTTGTGCTAATACAAATGTAATCAATCTTGTTTGCTGTTTACCGTTGGAAAAACCCAAGTTGCTTTCTGTATATTTTTGTAAGCAAAAAATGTTTTACTAACACGTATTTACTAATGAATGTTTACCGTAACCAACATATAACCATTATTATTTATGCTATTAGTATAACCATATAATCCAACATTTGATAAGTATTTAGATTTATTTTTATTTATTTTTGCATTAAAATTACTGATTAATATTTTGATGTTTTTTCTTGGAAGATTATCTAACAAACTTTAAATTAATCTTAGAAGATATCTTTTTTCTTCTGCTCAGTAGCCTCAATAAGGGCATAAACTTGCACAAGTGTGTTAATTCTGGCTAAAATAATACGGTTGCTCAAGGGCTTTTATCCAATTATAGCTTTAGCTGCATTTTTACTCAACAAAATACCAATTTTATAAAAATGATGTTCTTCATGTCCAAAATATAAAATTGATGTATCTCTATTCCTTAAATAACCTTAACTTTTTTATCGCATTTTGCAGGTACATGCAATTAATTCTTTGTTAAATTAAAGTTTTTTTATTGCTTTTGTAGCAATAAAAATGTTTATAGAGGCGAGATTGCTAGCCTTGCGCTCAAAATCTTTCCCTTTATCTAGGCTTGAAACTGGCCACATTGAACCATTTATGTTCCAAACTTCTTTTACTAAAATTAATTGTACAGTAGGAAACGTATTTCATTCCAGTTAATTTTTATTTTTATTTTTGTTTGTAAAATAAATTAATGTATTTTTTTTAAACACATTTTTTTACACATTATAAAAATGTTATTTATTCGCTACATTTGCCTATAAAAAAATAACCTTGACACATACGCTGGTAATCCGATGCATAAACATTAACCTTTTCTAGTTAAAATTTAAATATAAAAATATGTAATTTATTTACAAAAATAAATATTAAAAAAAAAATTTAATTTTATATTTTTTTTATTTAAAAAAATAATAATTTTTAAAATAAAATTACTGCTTATACATATTTTTACAAATTTGCATTTTATTTTTAAATAGTCAATAAACAATTTATTATAAAGGTATTTAAATATAAAGAATTTTAAAACAATTTTTTTTCTTTAAAATTATAAAATTATTTTTGATAATTTAAGCACAAGATCGATTTTTATTTTTCGTTTCAAAATTTGGAATTTTGATAAAAAGGCTTTTTTATTCTGCGCACTTAATACTTATGATTGAAACAGCTCAGCGTCGTTATTTGTCTACCATTAGTTCAAAGTTTTTATAAAAGGGGCACAAAAGTTAAAACAATTTCCGAATGCATGAAAATAAATGTTTCAACTGTGTACAACATTTTAAACAATAAAACAAGCCACAGATCACACACAGTTGGTAGAAAACGTTTAACCAGCAAACAAAATGATCATTTAATAATTATGCAGCTTAAAAACACTAATCAAATAAAAAATTAATATTTAGAAGATTTTTCTTTTTTAATGGTAAGAAGGAGGATGAACTCTAAAGATTTTATACTTAAAGCGCCTGTAAAGAAACATCCACCTAGTCGTGCCTATAGATTACAACGAGTAGAGTTTGCTAAAAAAATTACAAACATTATCCATCGTCATTTTGAAGATTAAAATACTTTACAGATGAGTGTGCAATATCCTACGAACCATGGACTAAACATTCAAATGTTATTTATAGTCCGAATTTCCCACTCAACCACACTTGTACCGCTATAAAAGTTGCACATCCTACATATGTCAAAGGATAATTCAAAACGTGAGGTAAACCGCATGAAAACGGACGTATCATTGAAAGCGAAAATTAATCATGTTGTAAAAATTTGCATTTAGAGTGACTATATTGGTACGTTGATAGATTCCTACTCCAAGCGGCTAGCAGAGGTTAAACAAAAGCGTGTATATTACTTAAATTATTGAGATTGTTGAATTTCTTACTTTTATTTTGTATATTTATGTATTGTAGTAAATAAAACTATTTTTTAAAACTAATTATCTGTGTTTGTAAAGTTTTCATAATGGTGGTATTGTGGTTTATTGCTAAAACAAATGTTATTGTGCATTATATTATAAATTTTTTGCAAATAATATTAAATGTATATACATATATATATATATATATATATATATATATATATATATATATATATATATATAAAATATTATCTAAAATTTTTATTTATAAGTGATAGATATGTTTAAGATAAGTAACAATTGCTACATATATTTTAATATTATAGTAGGTCAACATTGGATTCACTTATGTCACTATCTGTAATCTGTTTTTTATATTTATGACAAACTTTTTATTAAAATATCTACAACCACTTTTTTATTGTTTTTGTGTTTAATATACTAGTAAATTTTGTTTGCTGATAATTTTAAAATTTTACAAAATTTAGTTTTTAATTTAAAATATGTGCACGTCATAAAACAGACAATAAAATATGTTTATTAGTTTTTCTTTTTCTTTTTTTTTTCTTCTCCTTCTTATTATTTAAAACTTTAATAATCCACTAAAAGTATATTTAGCACATTTATACATAAAAACACAATAAATTCAATTAAACAATAAATTTATTTATAGAACAAATCAAAATAAATATTAGATATTATTGTGACTTTCACGGAATAGTAATAGAAAAAGGAAAATAAATGTACGTATTGGAATTACTTTATACATTCGAGTCCGTCTAGGCTAGACAACTGCACTACGTTTTTGCTTATCTGAGTAACTAATGCTAATTGCACTGAGATATTAATACATATAGAAAGTGCTTCTGTTGAAACGACGTTAATTCATAATTTGAAATATACTATTAATGCTATTTTATATTAAAAAATAAAGTACTTCGGTCACTTTAAATACATTTTTATGTAAACGTTTATAGGAAAAATGCTAAAATACATGAAAAATAAAATTTTCTTTTTAATGATTTACAGTAGAGTTTTGTAACCTAATGAATGTTTTACTCTTTCCAATTAAATTATTATAAATTTCAATAAAGTTACAAGAAGGCATTTTACAGATACTTAGTTTAACATTTTTTTACATTTTTTATAAAACATGTCAAGTTTTTAATTATTTCTAATTTCATAATCTTCCGTCATCAAATTAGTAAAAATCACTTATCGCGTTTAATTTTTAACACTTAAATAAAATATGTCAACTGAATTAATAAATAATTTAAATATAATGCATGTGAAATTCCAACTTTAGAAATTTTTAAAACTCCATTTAAAGTTAATATTACGTTACTATATTTTATATGTACTGATTTAAATCGACATTATGTAGAATATTTAAATTGTTAACTCAAATTATTTTTACTTATTTTGTAGTAAAGCACATAAAATATAACAAAGGTTTTACTTTACAAGTACTGTAGTAAAAACCTTTTAATCCAATTGAATGTTATTATAATAGTAATAATATATATATATACTTATCTTAAATAATTTTAGGTAGAATTAATATTAAAGATGTGTGTGTTGTTATCTATAAATGTTACACTCAACATTTCGTAGTTAAGTGTTGCACGGATTTTAATAATAGTTACATTTGTTTGTAACATAAGTTTTTTTCTTGCTTTGTCTCTATACAGAATGTGCTAAAAAATGTTTGAAATAACAAAGATGGATAAGTGTTAACAACATTTTAAACAGTAATAAATTAATAAAATTTTCTTTGACATTATTGTAATTATAAATGTATAAAGATCTTTTAAAGATTTAATACGTGTATACTTACAAAATAGTTTAGTTTATGATAACTTATTTAGACAGCAAACATATTGCAAAAAATAGCCTTTTTGACATTTAATTGGCAACATACCATACTTAAGTGTTATTAATTTTAAGTTTGCATTTTGGTAAAATTTCTCTTTAATCTTATGTAATATCTATTTTAATTATATTTGTTAAAATATAGTTTAACCGAGTACTATGTCATTTTTTAACTTTTTATTCAATCGATTATTGCAAAACTGTTTTGGTCTGTTTTTTTGTAGAACAAATTTAGGATGCAATCAACTAATGTTTACTATTTACCAGTAATGTAGTAGACAAGAAATAGTTCTTTTTATAGTTACAAAGATCAAAATATATTTGGGCCAAATAATTTTAAAAATCTTTTCAAAATATAAGAACTAAAATATTTACTGTTTTCTAAAACGTGTTTGTCTGTTTTTATGTTTTCATTCTACACTAAATGGCAATTGATTCATACAAACAAACCTTTGATTATAAGATAATGGAAGAAAACAACTATCTTGGTTTAAGTTTATAAAAGCTTAATATTTGTATTATAAATTTGGGGTTAACATTAATTTCAGCTTTATTAATTAAAAAATGCAATACTTTGTCCAATAATTAAAATGAATGCACAATTAAAAATTAACTAAAATAATCATATTTATTATACATTATTAAATATGCGGTAATTGTTCAATTTAGTAAATTTACCTTTTTCAACTAAAATATTAAATATTGTTAATTAAAAATTAAAATATAAACAATTAGTCAATAAATATAAAATTATATATTATTATTATATATTACTTTATTATTTTAATTTTTAAAGAAAAACATGATTTTAATTAACTTTAATATTAATATTGTCAAATTCACTTGTATAATAAATTTACTAGGTTTTTAAGGCAACCAGGATCAACTGTTTTATCGTTATTTGGAATCATCAGCAGCGCATACCTTTCAAGTTTTACACACACATAAAATTAAACCCACACCCCATTTGGTGTCAAGCCAGCGCCTTATACCACTGAGATATGGGGTGGATGACCTTCGACCTATAAATTATAGAAGTGAATATAACAATACTAATATAACATTTTTAAAAACAAATAATCCCTAAAAACCCCACTGTTAAATACAACCGAATCGTACTATATAGACTATTAAACCTGGTAGTATACAAGAACCTATGTTGTAAAGTCCTAATAAAAGAGTTCTCTTACTTGCTAAACCGGTGGTAACGTAGCAGCATTTAAGGTCACTGGGCAATTAAAATTAATCAGATTTACAATAAATAGTAAATTTACAAATTGAAGGTCATTTGCTCATAGCTCAGTGCTTTAAGGCGCTGGCCTGACATCAGATAGAACGTGGGTTTAAATTCATGTGTGCAAAACGTGAAAGGTAAGCGCTAATAATTATTTCAAATAAGGATAAAACAGCTATACAGTGCTCCTGGCTGACTTGAAAAACTAGTAAATTTATTATACAAGTAAATCTGACAATGCTAATATAATATTTGTTAAATGAATTATTATTTACTTACTTTCATAACCAAAACCTTGACCTGTAATAAATTAAAATGTTAAAAATATTAACAATTATCAATTTAAAATATTTGTTTGTAATGAACTTGGTGTCTAGTTAAAATGCACTTAATTAAATTGTGATTAAATAATTTTTTAACTATTGTATATATCGTTAAATATTAAAATTATCAACATTAATGAATTATTTATTATACTGTATTATTAATTGTCAAAAACAATTAATAAGTTTATTAACTTTATTTGAAATTAATTTTTGTTGTTATCGGTCACAAGCTCGATTAAAAAAAAGGGTTTGAGCTTTAGATTAACAACCAAGTTTTTTTAACATTTTATTTAACAATGGAAAAATGTAAGTGCATAATTCTGATAACTAGTTTTAGTAAAATCCGAATAAAATATTAATCTTCAATATGCGCGATCATTATAGTCAAAAATGTAATGTACAATTATATGGAACAGTTTTATTACTTTGTACTTTTAAAATTAATAGAAACTTAACATAGTAAATAGTAATAATTATATATATATATATTGGAAAATAGTTTAAAAATTTAATTTTTTATGTAATTATATATTTAATTTAAAACTCACGGAGACATTCTAGCAAACCTGTAATTGTAAATAGACAATGAAGTGTTTATGTTGAAACACAAAGATTAAAAACATTTGTCAATATATGTTAAAATTATAATTATATGTAAAAGTGTTAAAATTACCATAATCCTCTTAACGAAAAACATTCACAATTTATTATTGATAAGCTTTTTTAAAATACAAATTAAACGTCATAAAATACAAAGCATTTTTAATAATTTGTTTATTATGTAACTTTTTATATAATACACTACAAAATATTAAATAATAAAATGAATTGTCTCTTTTTACAAACGGTTGGTTTAGAATATTTGTTTTACTGTTAGTTAAGTTGTCAATAAAATTCTAGTTAATGCATTTGTCAACAAAAGTTGTTTTAAGTTAATAGCATTTTTAATTTAAATATGGTAATACATGTTTCATTTAAATATGCAAAAAAGAAAATAAATACAATTAAATTTAAAATTATTAAATAGTAACTATTCTTATTTCAACCTGCGTTAAGTTTAAATTAAATTTTATTTAAGCAAAATAAATTTAAACAGAGTTAAAATTAAATTGATATAATACTTCTTACATAAACAATTTTAAAAAATACCCAATATATATTTAAAAACATTAATATAATGTCTAAATTGTTTTAACAAGATATATTTTATTTTTATTTCATTTTTTTAAAACAAATATTACTGCTTAACTTAATTTAGAAGTCGCGTTTAATATACATTAATTATTTTCACAAAAATTATTTATGGAAGCAAAATATTTTTATATTTATATATTAACTTACTCAAACATGTAAGAAACCCTTTAATTAAAATAAGTATCGCAATATATGTATCGCAATATGCATATGTAAAAAACACAATGAACTATATATATATATATATATATATATATATATAATATCAAGTATTTAATAGTTTCTTTATATATAATTATAAATATTTATTTACAAAAGGTGATTTAATTAAAATAGCATGTTTTATTCCTATTTAACATTCGCGAAATAAAACGCACGTTACGCTACACGTTCATTAAAGCGTTATTCATCCTTTTTTTCTTTTTTTTGATGATTATGGCAGTGTTTTTGCATTGTAATAGGTATTTGTTTTATTTTTTTGGGTATTTATTATTTTTGCTCGCTTTCTATTATTGTTAACTTCTACTATTTACCATGATTTTTTAGGACAAGGTACCATGTAAAAATGTAACGTTATATTTATCTAAGTTTATTATATTTGTTTTATATATATATTTAGACAGTAAAGGAGCTAAAATCAAAAGGCTATCTTTTAATCAATTACCACCTAACAGCCTAGATATCAATGTTATTAAAAATATTTTTGATTTTGCACCAGTTGATAGTTCTTATACAATTTTTTTATTACTTACATTTTATATGCTAATAAAATTATGTTTTTTTAAATAATTATAAAGTATTGTATTTTTGTTCATAAAAATAACGTTTTTTCTGTATGCTATGCAGTTGCTAGAAAAGTTTTAGTTAAATAATCACTTTTCTGCAGTAATTGTTATGACAACGGTATATATATGTATATATATATACAATTAAAATTACCGGATTTAACTTGTATTGCTGTTTATTTAATAACAAAATATTAGAATTATTTTAAAATATATAATATTTAATTAACAACATAAATAAATCAATTTGTATATCAGTACATTTTTACCCAAATATGTCAGAATAAAAAACAGTATAATTGGATATTTAAAAACAGCCATATTATTTTTTACTTGAAAAACGTAATTATTACAAAATGCATTTGTGTTTATATAGTAATATGCTAATAAATTACTTTTATTATATCCATTTATAGGGTACTTAAAAAAATTTCTTTTTATAAAAAAATGAGAAACATTTGTTTTTATATTTTATGACACGTATAATAGGAATTAAATTGTTAATAAACATGGACTATTCTAATACAATTATTTAATTAGTTTTTGCTTTACTAGTAATTGTAAACTTTTTGTTTTAAATTTATGACATAAAATGTTCTTTAAAATATTAAGAGCCATTTTTATATATTATTTTTGTGTTTCATTTAATTAGTATCTTTTAATTGCCAACAATTTTTAAAGTGTACAATATGTGCACGTCATATAAATTAGGCAATAAAACATTAATTAGTTTTTATTGTTATTATTATTATTACTATTATTGATTAAAACTTTAGTACTCCAATAAATGTATATTTGGCAAATGTACAAATAAAAGTACAATAAATCTAATTAAACAATAAACTTATCAATAAAAGAAATTACCGTACCCATTGCGAATTATTGAGACTTGTATTAGATGGTTCCAAAGAAAAAAGAATAAATAAATTGTTGAAATTAGTTAAAGCATTTGTGTACTTTAAGGGTGCATGACTGCATCACTTTTAGTCAGCTGTGCAATAAATGTTAATTGCACCAAGATATTTTTACAAATGGTAAGTACCTCTATTAGAACAACGTTAATTTCTCAATTAGAGAGCTACTTTTTGTCAAAAAATAAAGTGCAGTTGCCACATTGATTAATTTCTTTTGTAAACGATTATAAATATCTGATAAAAACAACGTTTAATATTTTTAATTTAAATTTTTTGCTAAGCAATGTTGTACTTTCTATTGTCAAATTTTAAAAATGAAAAAACATAAAAGTTAAAATATTCTTTTCAATAATTTGAATAGTACTTTTTGTATCCTGCTGCACTCTGCACTTTTTCCAATTGTTTATAAAAATTAAATATTAAAATAAAACAAATTTACATACATTTTATTAAACAGTTTTTTGCATTGTTTATAATTTAATAAAAAATTGGACAAACAAAGTTTTTAATTAATTCTAATTTTATAATTCTGTCATCGAATTTATGTATGTCGTTTATTGTTTTTAATGTTTAACATTTAGACAAACTATAGCAACTAATTAGTGAATAATTTAAATTTTGTACACGTGGCTTGTTAACTTCAGTAGTTATTAAAAATCTATTTAAACTTTGTTTTGCGACACAATACTTCATATGTATTGATTCAAATCGACATAATGTAAAATCATTAAATTGTTAACTCAAACTACTTTTGCTTATTTCAGTAGTAAAGCAAATAACATAAATTAATATGGTTTTATTTTACAAAAGATATAGTAAAATACGTTTACTCCCAACCAAATAAGTAATTAAATAACGTTTAAAATAATATATTTTTTTGAATTTATTTTTTAAATATTTAATAGCTATTTTATAAATTTATTAGTTAGCGCATGCACACTTGTTTTATATAGTGATTTTGTGTTTTTGTGTTTAATTTAATTAGTGTCTTTTAGATGTTATTGCTTAACAAATCATACAAACAGTTTTGAATTTACATTACGTGCACATATAATAAACTTATTTTAAAAACTAAAAAAAAAGTTTAAGCAAATTTATTTATTTCATTATTAGAAACCAAGCAATTAAATTTGGTTTAACGTCTAAATCATTAAACATTAAACCATTTATTACTAAAAAACAAAAAAAATAGTAGTTTGATCTTTGTAAACAGTAAAGTAAACGGCACTAGTGTTATTACAGTTTTGTATACTTTGTTAATAAAACAATAATTTGTGATGAACAATTTGGCTTCAAATCAAAGTATTGTATAGGTTAATTTTTTATAAACATTTACTCTCGGTTGTTATAAAAAAAGCCCCTCTTAGACAAGCAATGTGTTAATTTGTATAATCAACCTATTAAATGGAAAATTATATCTGGTACCATACATAGTGAAAATACATTGTTTCAGTTATAAAAGATGTTTTTTATTATGAAATACAGCACACTTACACCGGGGATTCTACTGTTTTTTTTGTCAATGTTTTATGTCAAAAAATCAACTTCATCTTTATCTAGGTTTACTATATTTGTTTTATATTTACATGTATACTGTAAAAAGACTAAAATCGAAAAGTTGTCTTTTACTCAATTACTACCTAACAGCCTAAAAATGAATGTTATTAAAAATGTTTTTACTATTCTAAAACGGAACATCAATAAGCGTGCAAAAATTAAAGATATGTGGATCAAGTTAATGTTGCAGCTGTATTATTTTTTACTTAAAAAACTTGATTATTAAAAATTGTCTTTGTGTTTATATAGTAATATGCTAATAAATCCTTTTTATTATATCCATATATAGAGTATTTACAAAACTTCTGGTTAGTTGTGCAATAAATGTTAATTGCACCAAGTTATTGTTAAAACAACGTCAATTACTAATTTGGAATACACTATTAATATTATTATTAATTAGAAAACAAAATGTAGCTGTTATGTTGCTTTAATTTATTTGTAAACGTTTTTGAAAAAAATGATAAAAATAACGTTTAATATTTTTATTTTAAACAATGCTGTATTTTTTAGTGTAAAATAAAGTTAAATTTTAAAAACGAAAAACATAAAAGTTAAATTATTTTTTTCAGTAATTTGAACAGTACTTTTTGTATTCAGTTGAATTCTGCACTTTTTTTAACTGTTTATAAAAATTAGTGATTTAAAAAAAGGCATTTTACATACATTTGATTAAACAATTTTTTGCATTGTTTATATCAAATAATTTAATAAAAATTAAACAAACGCAAAGTATTTAATTAATTCTGATTTTATAATCCTCTGTCATTGAATTAATAAATATCGCTTATTGTTTTTAATGTGTAACATTTACATAAACTAAAGCAACTAAATTAATAAATATTTTAAATTTTGTAGATATGGCTTGTGAACTTTCGTGTTTATTAAAAATCTATTTAAACTTTGTTTTGCGACACAATATTTTATATGTACTAATTTAAATCAAAAATATTGTTGAATGTTTAAATTGTTAAGTCAAACTACTTTTGTTTATTTTAACAATAAAACATTTTAGTAATAAAGTAAAAAAAATTACTCACAATTAATTTTATCATTACTATTAATAAAACATTTAATACTCAATTAAAAATATATTTACAACATGCATACAGATGTATACAATTAGTGCCAATACACAAAATAAAACAAGTCAACAAAAATGTTTAATATTTGTATAATTAAAAAAAAATAATTATACAGATAAGAATGAATGTAAGAGTTGAAATCACGTCATTGAACCATCCCTTCATTGTAATTAAAATCAGCATAATATACACCAAAGTTTTACTTTTTAACTCAAACTACTTTATGCTCAGTTCAGTAATAAAAGAAATAAAATTTGTTAATAAAATTATTATTTTATAAAGGATAAACTAAAATCATTTTACTTCAATTTATGTATGCATTTTAATAAAAATAAATTACTTTTATTGTATTTATTGTTTAAAAAAAACAAATATTTTTAAAAATAAATAGTTATCACAGATCATGAATACAACAGCTATTACAATTTTACACTTTAATATCAATTTAAATAAATTAAAGAAGTAATTAAAATAAAATAAACAAATACAATAAAATAAAAATGACACAATGACTAAATAATTTTGTAAATTTTTATAGAAAATATGATAAAAATATAAATTTTATAAACCGCAATTATAATGATTTAGGATTTGAATATGACGATTTACTAAACAGTTTGTACTTTCAAATGTAAAATAAAGTTGTATTTTAAAAAACAATAAATTATATAACGCAATAAATTTTTAAAAAGATATTTTACATACATTTGTTTAAACATTTTTAGCGTGTTTTTAGAAACAAATAAATAAATATAAAAACAAACAAAAGCCTATTTTTAAATAACCTTAGTTCTCATAATCCTTTGTCATTAAATTAGTAAAAATTTTAATATTTGGGATCAGACCTGTAAATTGGTTTGTACCTCAAAAAATGCAATACTGTAAATGCTTTTTTGAGTAATAAATTATTATT
>JAKXYG010001322.1:0-10125 GCA_025895645.1 Cardicola forsteri
ATATTTAATATCGTGCCTTTGGGATATAACATGGTTTGTGTAACTCTAGACATTTCTGTATTTGTTTGTTTATTTCATTGTTTTTGTGCTGCATAATTGTATTGACTATTTTTAATTTTAATACATTTAGCATTAAAGTTTATGTTTTGATATAACAATTACGAAGCACTTGATGATTCATGTTTTTATATTTGAGAAGTACTCAGATGTGTCTTTGTTTAATTTAGCATTGAAATCACCGATCAATATTTTTATATATCTTTTCGGCACATTATTTAACAAACTTTGTAATTGATCATAAAATATATTTTTTTGTTTTCCTCAGTAGCCTCAGTGAGGATGTAAATTTGTACAATTGCTACTTTTGCAAATCTGGTGTTTAATCTGGTTGAAGTGATTCGGTCACTCACAAGCCTCCATCAAATTATAGCTTTAGCAGCATTTTTACTCAACATAATACCACCTCCACAAATATGATGTTTATCAAGTCCAAAATATAAAATTGATATATCACCACTTTTAAAATGACCTTGAACGTTCTATCGCATTTCACTAATACCCAAAATATCTAAGTTGTAATTTTTCATTTCTTAAAGAACTTGTTATAACTGTTCAGTACGAAAACGTGTGCGCACATTCCATTTTTTAACACTGGTTAATATTTTGGCATTGAAGATTCTGTAAATCGAAGATTGAGCTTTCTTTCGTCTTTTACTGAACTCTGTCATCCAGATACGTGCGATTACTTTCTTACCGTTGTTTGCTAGAATAACGTCCTCTCATTGTTTCCATAGCATTATCAATTTTTTTCCAGAGGTCAGGTTGCTAACCGTACGCTCAAGATAGAATTATTTCTGATTCAAACTAGGAGGAGTTGTAAAACATAGTAGTAAAAATAATAAAAAAATCATAAAACTAAATAATAATAGTAATAATAATAATCATTATTATTTGCATATAAGCAACACGCAGTGGTATAAAATACGAGTTTTTACTTAGATTTTGCTAAGTGTCCATTTGGTAAAAAAGTTTCACGAAAAAGTGAAATTGACAATTTTTTGTATGAAATTTATAATATTTAAACTGATGTGATGCAATGTTAATAGAAAACTGATATTAAGCACTGACAAGTATTTTTAAAATACATTTTAATCAAAAGAGTATATGAAATTAAACATAATTTTTTGTATAACTATTCATTACTTTTGTTTCACATTTCAATAAATAATGATTTAGCCTAAGATTGCAAGTTAATAAAATGCAATATACTTATTTATTTATTTTTACTACTTTTAGTGTTTTACAAGTAACTTATTTTAGCAGCGAATATATTAGTGTAGCCAAACTTGGCACGCATTGAGTGCCGGTAGTGGGATTCGAACCAATGTGAGACTACCGCAGTGATTTAATTAGTTTAAGAAACAAACATTAAAAAACGTGATGGGTGGCTTAATGAATTGCCTTAAATACGTCTTTGTGGTCTGATTTAAATAATGTTGAAATAGTTTACTTCTCATGTGCAATCCAAATATTAGAAAAATATTTTAAACGGAACGCATTTGATTATGTCATTAATTTGTGAAGTTTTGTTAGTTTGTTGCATAAATGAATTAAAGGAAACATGATTCAACAAGTTTAATTTGTTTGCATTGAAACTAATTTTTAGAAGTAGGAATTAGTAGACAAAAATGATTACAAAAAATTTAAGTTATCAAATTATTGACAGTAGACATTTGTTTATAAAGAAATATTTTTTATACTTTTTTAAATTTTAAATATATAATATATAAAATATCTAATGTATATATGTATATATATATATATATAAATTCTAGGAACACTCTTTGAAAATAGTTCGTAACATTTTTTAAACAGTAAAAATAATACTTGGTGTTGTTTTAAATGGCCATTTAAACCAGTTTAGAGATAGTGTTAAAAGATGCCACGTCGGATGGGGAATAGGAGAGTCAAACAAAGATAGCAAAAAATTTAAAGTGTATGGTTTCACAAGAAATGACTCTAATTAACAAATGCTTTAAAAAGAGAGAAGTCAATTGATTACATATCGGAGCAGTGAAAGATAAAAGCAGATAAATTTCTAGCATCGAGTAGAGCAGATATAATTATGGTAAGAGACTGTAGAGTGATAAACGTTCCTACTCAACACAGGTTAGTGTTAATAAAAAAAAGTTTTGTAAACAAGCAAAAAAAGGTGATAAAGACTAGAGAGGAAAAATAAAATAGTAGAAATTAAAGGAAACCAACTTGCCTGGAAAATTTTAAATTGAGTTTATACAAAGCTAAAAGTCCTTGGAAGGAGTGCAGGAATGGTTAAATGATTACTAAAACAACTAAAAAAGTACTAGGGTTAACAACTGAGAAGAAAAGATCAACAAATAATAAACCTTTTTGCTCGGATGTTGAATTTCATCACACAGTCAAAAATAAAAAGTTAAAAAAGAAAAAATGGGATCTAAGTGGATTAGAAACTGACAATGCGGAATATCAACATGCAAAAAGGGGAGCTAAAAAACGGTAGATAAACAAAATAGTGGGATAAAATGTATAAAAAAAGAGAGAAAAAGTTGTTAAATGTTGCTAAAGCTAGAAATAAAGGTTCAAAAGTCCTAACATATTTTTTATGTTTATTACTTTAAATGTTTTACAAGCCCACCGATGTCCAAATTCGAGCGTTGTACCGCTTGACCACCCTGGCATATTAAACAAATAAAAAATAAAATAAGAAAAGTCAATAGAGAAAAAATGGAAAGCATATTTTGAAATTCTGTTATATGTAACAAAGTTCCAGAGCAATGACTGAAGATGGTCCCATCAAGGTGTAGCAAAAGAAATTTTTATATATTATATATATATATATATATATAATATTATATTATCAATATATTATTCTTATTAATTAATTAATCCAAAATAAAAATTAAATAAAAATTTTATTGTCAATAATTTTGTTATAATATGAATGTTTTAACTTTATAATGCCGAATGATTTTATTAAATATAATTTAATAAGATAATGTGCATAAAATAATGTGAAATTTTAGGAAGCTTTAACATACTGTAAACATTTTCAACAACATCAATGTCAGGACTGTAATTTAACACATATTTTTTTGGATTTTAACATTTCTAATGTCTAAATGTAAATGTGAAACAAATAAAGTAAACTTAGATAAATATGACATTACCTCCTAGGACATACCATTTATGATATGGAGTATTATTCTGAAAACATTAGTAAGCCCGGTGTGAGTGTGTTGCATTTCATCATAAAACTTTATTCCTTATTAAAACAAATGTTTTACTATTTACGTTACCTGATATAATTCTCCATTTGACAGGTTTATTATACTTAATACCAAACAAACACATTATTTGTAAAAGATGGGCTTTCTTCTAACTACCGGAAGTAGATGTTTTTAAAAATTAACTTTACACAACACCTTCTTTTTATTTATTTTTTATAATATGTATATTTCAACTTTATTATGCTGAATAATTTTATTAAATACAATTCAATAAGATAATGTGCATAAAATAATGTAAAATTTCAGAAAACATTTTCAACAACATCAATGTCAGAATTGTAAGGTAGTAATAAAATAAAATAAATGTTTTTTGAATTTTAGCCTATCTAATGTCTAAATGTAAATGTGAAACAAATAAAGTAAACCTAGATAAACATGACATTACCATTTTGGACATACCATTTAGGATATACCATTTATGACATGGAGTATTATCCTAAAAAATATTAGTAAGTCCGGTGTAAGTGTGCTGCATTTCATTATAAAAACTTTCTTCATTATTTAAATAAATGTTTTGCTATTTACGTTACCTGGTATAATTCTCCATTTGATATGTATATCATACTTAATACCAAACCAACACATCATTTGTAGAGAATGGGCTTTTGTTCTAACTACCGGAAGTAGTTCTTTTTAAACTTAAATTAACACAACACTATGTTTTTGTAACAAAATTATTCATCGCAAGTTATTATTTCATTTGCGAAGTATACTAAGCGCCCATTATGCAATCGTTATTCAATTTACTTGTTACAAAACATAAATCTGTATTATTTCTATTTTTAAATTAATAAATGGTAAAATTTTAGACAAGTTACATATTAAACCAAATACTTTTGCACAGTTTCTTACCTTTAAATAACTACAATTTTATAAATTGTCTTCTACAATATTAGAAATAGGTTTGTTGTAATTTTTCTTTAATTCCATAAAAGTTTTCAATCATTGGTATTAGTTGTTATTCTTTTCCTTCCAACACTATCACCATTTCATAGTTTTTGTTCATTCAAAACACGATAAATTGTTGTAAGACTTATTCTATATAATTTCTTAGTTGTTTAGGCATAAGTCCATAAATATTTTTTTAATCATATGATGATTATTGTCAGAAAGCTGGTAATCTTTTCTACCGATGGTATTCATTTTACAGAGCAAAAGCAGATAAGACAACTAGGCGGATGCTTATGGTCAAATATAATTATTAATTACTAAAAAAATTAAATTAGTAAAGGGAAATAAATTATTTTTAAAATAAAAAATTATTTTTAAAAACATTTTAAAGTAATTCAATTTTAGTTTTGATTAGTATTATGAGATTACAATTAGATTATCGTTAAATGTAAATATAAGTATACATTATCATTATTGAACATCGTTCATTTTTAATAAAATGAAGCACACGAATCAGTATAATACCAATTATAAAAATGTATCTAAGTTCAACTTATTATTCACGTCCATATCAAGATTGTTTTTAAAATATACTTTTTTCACTAATTTGGCATTTTAAAATAATTATTTCCAAGTAAATATAAAGTAACTAATAAATATTTAATATTATTTTAAATTCTTAATATTTATTTTCACAATAAACGTTGTAAATAACCAATTAATTTACAATATTTTTACACTAATTGCCTTAACAGAGCTGCATTTAATAAACAACAAAATGTTTTTATTTAAAAGTAGTTTAAATGTTTAACAATAAAAATTAACTATTTAATAATCTAAATTGTATTCATTTTCTATTCTTAATGCTGTAATCGAAATCGGATTGTTTACAAAACTTTTACTGAAACATCGTTTTTGTACTGTTATTTAATATTGTTCATTTAAAAATATCAACATGTTATAATTACGCACTAATCCTTATCTTTTAACTTAACTTGAAACTGATTACACTAAATTATATAAGGTTTAATTGTTTTTCTGCAAACTAATTTTTTAAATTGTAATATTAGCTATTATATATATATATATATATATATATATATATATATATATATATATATTATATATATATATATATATATATATATATATTATTTGTTGTGGTTAATAACATAATCACTACACTTGTACGGTACACTAAACGATCGATTTTGATGAGTTGAAAAGTGTTAACAGACATAGAAGAATATCAAAACTTCGCAGCTGGTAAAAGGCACCTTTGTAACGATTCCACTGTTTGCACAAGTTATTAGTGTTATCTCCTTTAGCCTAAAGGACTACATATAGTACTCATACGGCCATTTACAAATTAACGGAAAAATTACAAGAACATTAAATCTAAATTAATTTGTCATGTCCAATTGTTTTTTCGTAAAAATAAATGTTGCGAATTAAAATTAATGTCAGGTACCTAATAGTTCATTTACATATACTTAGAAATATTTATTTAAAAGGCTGAGTCGGCCAAAATGGCATATTTTAAAAGCTACTTCTATATTAACGTGGATAATAAGTTGAAGTTACATCATTTTTATAATAATTAGCTTACTATTATTTTGTGTGCTTAATTTCATTAAAAATAAACAATATCTAATTTTTAAAATTGATGTTAAACGCACATTCAAATCTGCCCTGACTGTGATGTTATAATAATTATCAAAATAAACATTTAATTATTCTAATCTATATAAATAAAAGATCTTAAATAAAAATTATAAAATAAACCGAATTCTTTATTATTTACGTTTAACTTTGAGATTCCGCTCATCCCCTAATTTTGCTTTCTGATTGCATCGTTTGTAAAATAGACAGTAGTGATAAAAATGTTTTCATCTTACCGAAAATAAATATCGTCTCATTAAAAAATTAAAAAATAAAGAATTTTTACCCAAATGATTGGCAGTTTTATATAGAGTTAAACTTTCAACAATTTATCGGATTATTAACGGTCAAAAACCACAAAATTATGATACTGTTGAAAGAAAACGTGTAATGACTACTACAGATAATTAGAATTTGTTATAGAATTTTTAAAAAATATAATAAACCTATTCCAGAAACCAGAAAAAATAGTTTAAACAATTTTATTTATTCCACAATGAGAAACAGCGCAATTGAATCTGATTTAACTCTACAATCACCAAAGGTTAATCCATTTAGTACTAAAAACAAAAGGATGATAGATTAGCCTTTTGTAAACTATGGAGTGAACGACACCTTTGTTATTGGCGTTCCGTATACTTTTCCAATAAAACAATGATTCGGGACAAACTATTTGGCTTTAAAAATAAAGTGTTGTGTGGGTCGAGTATTCAAAAACTTTTACTCCTGGTTTGGTATTAAGTATAATCAACCTTGTATGGTACGTAGTTGCTAGAGAGGTTTTAGTTAAATAATCACTTTGTTGCAGTAATTGTTGTAAGAATTGTATATATATACATATATATATATATATATATAAAGTATCCTAGATGTTTACTAGCACTCACCCGCTGAAGCCTAGTTATATAGCTGTGCACCTGGTCCCAGTTGTTATTAGTCTATATACCAATGAGAATGTTGTGAAGTATGCCCAACAATTGAGAATATGATTATAATTAAAAATTGAAACCTTATAAGCATTAGTTAATTCCTCAAAATTATTAGCATCTCTATACAAATATTCAGGACAATTAAGCTACTTTAGACTAACACAAATGTAATTGATTTATAATATGTTTTTGTATATTATAGATTAAGAAGGATTTTAATTTTTCTTTAATTTTATTTATTAAATTTGTACATTTATTATTACTCTGTTGTTTTTAAATAATTTTTCTAATAAGTTTGGAAAGATGAAAATTAAATAGAACAATTATTAACAACGTTACAATACAACCTTTTATTGAATTATACAAAAAATATATAAAAAATTAAATTATTTTAAACTATATTTAATAATGTTAAACACCATAAATATAATTGTCAATTAAGGCGTTTATTATAAATTGATTATTATTCATTTTCTTCGGTGTGTGTGCATAAGAAAAACGTTTCGGGTTTCTTTACGTCTGTACATACTACCTAGACACTGCTACTGGTATTCAGATGAATAGTAACCAAATAAATATTTTAAATTTTTTTATATAAAAATAACCAATTAAAATTAATTAAAAAACTATAAATAACGATGGAAAACAGTGGACAATTAAGTCACTACCCACTTACAAAAAATGAACATTAATCGTGTTTTAATATTCGTTTTCTTTATTGTTTTGAAATTGGTTGCAATCCATGCAGGAGGTGAGTTGTAATTTATTAATTATACTATTATAAGTAATTGGGGGTAATTAACAATTGAAATTCAATTAGATAAAAAACGAATTTTTAATCATTTGCAATTTATTATTTTGTGTTAGTCTGTTTTTGCATTTATATAAATTAAAAACTTAGTAGAGTAATTTGTAGAAAGAATAGAGACAGTTTTAATTTTAAACTAATTTTAATTTTAAATAATTTAATATGCATAAATAACGATGATTATTAGAAACAATTATATAATTAATTCAAAGTTTCTTCATGAACTTTAGTTTTTAAAATGAAAACAATATAAAGGTTATATTTTATAGTTAATTTTTATATAAAGTCACTTAGTGAAAGCAGGATAAATACAACTTTTATATTTTTCATTTCACTGTTAACTTAATTAAATTATTTTAGGTTTTTAAAATTTTATTTGATACGTCACAATTTTATTAATTGGATGTAAGAGTATTGTTACAATTTGAATACTATTGATAACGAAACCAAATCAAAAATTTACTTCCTGTAATATTTTAGAGTATTCAGCACTTGTTATTTATTTTAAACATTTTTAACACTTATTGATACATGCCTTAGATATTATTTTAATAATGTTTATAAAAATATTATTAACAAAAAGTTTAATAATTCAGGTGATATTCACTATTTTTATAGCTTCTGTCAACTGGTTTGAATGCTAGTCTGTCAACTTTCCAATCTGATACTTTAAAACACTTTTTTAACACAAATTTAATTACCCATATATCCTAGTTGTAGAGAATTAAATGTACGAAAATTTGGGCATTTTTTTTCTGGAGGAATATTTTTAAACATTTTATGCTTTAAATCATTTTGTTAAACTAATAACTAAAAAAATTTGTTTGTTCAAAAAGTAAAAGTTTAATAAGTCAAACTTATTCTTTTTATTCATTATTTTTATAAATGAATTAAATAGTTAACACTTAAAAGATTGAACTAGAAATAATTTAATTTTTATCAATTTATGCTTGTTTAATCCATCATAAATTTGAACAAAACAAATTTTTTAAATTATATTGTTATGGCTGAAGGATTTTTAGTAAAAGTATTTCTACCAAAAATATAAGTATTTTTATGTTTATTCAGCTTCTCTTGTTTATCCATATGCATTTAAATTGAAAGTAAATAAATAAGTAAATATTTTTTAAACAAACAAATAAAGGAAAACATTGCACAATTATGTCACAAACTGCATGCAACATGTATTAGTATTATGTGTGTTTATTGTTTTCAAATTGGTTGCAATTTGTGCAGGAGGTAAGCTGTCATTTATCGATTATTTAATTATATGTATAATTGTGGTAATAAAAAATGAAACAAAATTGAGTGAAAGTAATTATTTGTGTTATTTATATTACTTTTATTTGTTTTTAAATTAATTACTATTTATGCAGGTGGTAAGTTGTTATTTATTAATTATACAATTATAAATAATTGTGGAAATTTTAACTTGAAATAAAATGGGGTTTAAAAATAAGTTTCAAATTGCTTGCAAGTAATTGTTTGTGCTTTTAATACTAATTTTGTTTACTGCTTTTAAATTGATTGCAATTTATACAGGACGTAAGTTGTTGTTTATTATTTATATAATTATAAATTAAAATACAATTAAATAAAAAATAAATTTAAGTTAAAAAAAATGTTTTGTGTTATTAATATTACTTTTATTTATTATCTTTTAATTGGTTGTAACTTATACAGCACGTTAGTTGTTATTTATTAATTATATCATTATTTATTTAATTTTTACTACTTTGAATGTTTTACGGGTTAATCATCTCTCAGCAGTGGATATTTTAGCAAAGCCAAACATAAGTCTGCAATTAGTGCCAGTAGTAGGATTCGGACCCTGTCCACCAGGTCCAAGTCGAGCGCTGTACCACTTGACCACCCTGACACATTAATTATAAATAATTTTGCTAATAGAAAATTAAAATATGTTTACGTGTAAAATAAGTTTTAAATTGTTTACATAAATTGTTTTCTGCAATTAATACTATTTTTATCTATTGTTTTTTAAATGGTTACAACTAATATAGCTGGTACGCTATCATTTATTAATTATACGATTAAATATAATTGTGGTAACAAAAACTTGATATACCATTTGGTGAAAAAATAAATTTTAAATTACTTACAAGTGATCATTTTGTTATTAATATTACTTATGTTTATTATTTTTAAATTATTTGCTATTTATATATATAGGCCGTAAGTTGTTATTTATTATTTATACAATTATCAATAATTTTGGTAATAAAAAATTCAAATAAAATTGGATGCAAGTAATGTTGTGCTATCAATATTACTGTTGTGTATTTTTCAAATTGGCTGAATTTATGCAGATGGTAAGTTATTATTTATCAATTTTATAATTACATATAATTGTGGAAATAAAAATTTGAAATAAAATTTAGTACAAAAATAAATTATAATTGTTTGCAAGTAATATCTTGTTTTTAAATTGTTTCTTATTTATGCAGGTGGTAAGTTGTCATTTATTAATTATATATTATTTAAATGTGTA
>JAKXYG010000116.1:0-14034 GCA_025895645.1 Cardicola forsteri
CAAAGTTACCAGATGACAAGGTTGAGTAAAAACCGAAAGAAAGCGCAATCTTCGATTTGCAGAATATTTAACGCCAACGAGACTTTGTTATTGTTTTGCTGTAATTGTTGTCTTATTGCCCCATGCTTATTCTTAAAGCAAAAGGGTTTTGTAATAATAATAATAATAATAATAATATATTGTACAAAATCCTTTTGCATTAAAAATAAGTATGAGACAATAAAATAGCAAGTACAGCAAAACAACAACAACAACAACAACAACAAAGTCTCGTTGGCATTGAAGATTCTGCAAATTGAAGATTGAGCTTTCTTTCGGCTTTTAGTCAACCCTGTCATCTGTGTAACTCTGTCATTCAGATACCTGCTATCACTTTTTTGCCATTGTTTACCGAAATGGCATCCTCTTGATTGTTTCCGTAACAGTATAAATTTTTTACAGAGGCCAGGTTGCTAACCTTGCGCACTCACACCCTCCTCTTTTATCCAGGCTTGGGACTGGCTAGATTGAATCATTTCTGATCCAAACTAGGCGGAGTTAACAATTAATGTTTTGCAGTATTGTTGATGTATCACTAGAATGCACTGGTAGTGTACACTATTTTTCTAAATATTTGTTTTATCAACAATTTAAAAGCTTCACAAGTAACATTGTTGAGCAGAACATGGGCCCTCATTTGGTGGGCCGGTAGTGGGGAGTCGATTGCTGTACGGCTGGATTTCTTTATAGATCATCCTATTCTTTTTAGTGTTGTAGATTTAAAAAAAACCTTTTTTAAATTAATGCCGCGAATTACAAAATGGAAGTTTATTTTACAACAACCAGTAATTTATATTTATTAAAACATAAATCAAGTGGGTTGTTGTAACTCTGTCGCCATAGAAGTCTTGAATGTTATGTCGTTATGTCGTCAATGTGTTTTCTAACTGGGTCGTTTACAAAAGACAAGTTAATTATCAAATTTAAATGACCTTGAGTTCTACTACTTTGGACGTTTAACGACAAACGTTGTTTCAGCAATTAGACAGTTTATCTAAGCCACAAGCTGAAACCAGCATTCAGTACCAGTAGTAGAAATTGAACTCATGTCTACCAAGGTTTTGGTTGAAAGTTATACCACTAGGCCCTACAAATACGCCTTTGGTACCTTGGTACCTTGACAGACACATGCTTTGCGCCACCTTTTTCAGCAAAAAATAAATAAATCCTATTGGTCAAAGTTATTGATTGTAAGTAGGGAGAATGTTGGTGTATTTGCCTATGGTGAGAGTCAACAGACACAACATTTCAAAAATTGATCAATTTAACTTTAGTTTAAACAATTTTCTAAATTCACTTGGTTTCATGTCAACCAGGAGCACCCTACAGCTGTTTCATCCTTATTTGGAATTATCAGAAGTGCATATCTTTCAAGTTTCACACGCATACATAAACTTGAACCCACGCCCTATCTGGTGTCAGGCCAGCGACTTTAACCTTTGATAAATCCAAATAAAATAAAACCCCTTAAAAACCCACTAATAAATATTCCAAATTATTTAAATTTTATTAGATTTTTATTGCTTTAATATATCACGACAAATGATAATTAGCAAGTAAATATTTATTATCATTATTATTACTATTATTATTATTACTATTACTATTATTATTAATATTATCATTACTATTATTACTATTACCATGACTATTACTATTATTATTATCACTTTTACTATTACTGTTACTATTATTAATGCTATTATTATTATTATTATTACTACTGCTAATATTACTATTATAATTACTATTGTTATTATTATTACAATTATTACTGTTATTAATGCTATTACGATTATTATTATTATTATTATTATTATTGTTACAAAGTCATTTTGCTTTAAAATAAACATAAGTCAACAAGATAACAGTGACAGCAAGAACAGCAATAACAAATTTTTACAATTTACAAAAAACATGAAACAACATAATAATTCCACATATTCGAACATTTTGTCAGCATTTTTGGTTGATCCCTCATAGGACATTTATTTTCTGTAGTTTAATGTCTTTTTTTACCCTTATCAATTGTTTATTAGGAAGCATTTTTTGCTGATCTTTCGGACGGTAAACATCGTTTTTAATTGACCTTTTTTGACCAATCAAAGATTGACTTTTATTAAAGCCTGTCATTTGGATTGTGCTGTCACTTTTTGACCGTGGTTTGCCAGAATGGTGTCGTATTATTGTTTGTGCAACACGATACATTTTTTACAGACCTTACACTCAAGCCTACTATATATACGTCTATGAAAACCTAATCCAGGATGCACTACGTAGAGGATAAACAGTCAAGAATATCACCATTATTGGAATTTGAAACTGCATAAGCATTAGTTAAATCCTCAAGATTATTAACATTCCTAAAAAGGGTCGTCTAGTGGTATAGCGCTCGATCTGGACCTCGGTGGACATGGGTTTAAATCTCACCACCGGCACTAAAATGCGGGCCCATGTTCGGTTTCGCTAAAATGTCCACTGCTAAAAGATGCGTTTTCGTAAAGCATTTAAAATAATAAACATAAAATTTTGAAAAATAAAAAAGAGGTTGTTTTTATATGTTTAATATCATTTTGCGTTACATATTTTAATAGAATTAATTAAATAGTGCCTTGTTAGATCAATGTATTTAATTTTGTAGCTGTAATTGTGGTTTTAAAATCACACATTGTTTTACCATGCTTACACTTTGATATTATTATATATTACTATACAAACCCCTTTTGCTTTAAAGCATAAGCATGGAGCAATAAGACAACAATTACAGCAAAAAAAAACAACAAATTCTCGTTGACACTGAAGATTCTGCAAATCAAAAATTGAGCTTTCTTTCGGTTTTTACTCAACCCTGTCATCTGTGTAACTTTGTCATCCAGAATGGCGTCCTATTATTGTTTGTGTAACACTATACATTTTTTACAGACCTTACACTCAAACCGTCCTCTTTTATTTGGTTTATTTCTGATCTTCTCCAAGCCAAATGGATGGCGCCGTATTTAGTGAAACAATGATTACACTTATGCTGTAAAGTTATTATAAATTAAATGTTACTGCTTTTCTCCCCCAACATAAATACAATGTACACATTGGTGCCACTATTAAGTAGTCATTTTAGAATAAATAAACAACGTAAATCTGTTGTAGAAAAAAAGAAGGAATTTAGGTTTCAAAATTTTACAAAATAATAATAATATAGTTTACTCCATATTTTTAGAAGGTTTTTAAAAACGGTATAGTACTTATTAACATTGAGTGTAATCATTGATTTAAGGATTATACAATAGTTCAAGAAACAGAATATTTAAACCAACATATTTATAGGTCAACAATATTACGATAAATATTATATTGTTCATATTGAAAGAAAAACAATTCAATACAAACAATAACACAATTGAAAGAAAAAGATTTTACGTTTTCATAGTAACGAGTTTTATTACATTTTAACAATGGGGAAAAGAGTAAATGAAGACGTTACAATATATGTGTGTGTATATGATTACACGTAGGTAAACTGATTTTATCTTAAATCCCTCTAATTTATCTTAATTCACGTTGGTGTTAATAAGGAAAATGTTGAAAATTAAAAACTGCAATCCCAATCAACGAGAAAACGTTCTTTTATTAAACGACAGCAGATAAGCGAAAGCAGCATAATTCGATGACGGGTTTGGATAAGAAATTCAATCTTCAATATGCATAATTTTTAAAGCCGCAATTTCAATGTACAAACATATGGATTTATGTTGTTCCTATGCCTTCGGTCCCTGCTGTTATTAGACGCCTATGGGCACCTAATCCAGGATGTACCACGTGGAGGATAAACAGTCAAGGATATCACCATTATTTGAAATTGAAATAGTATAAGCATTCGTACAATTCTCAAGATTACTAGTATCCCTATAAAGTGGGGTTTAGTGGTATAGCGCTTGATTTTGACCTCGGTAGGCATGGGTTCGAATCCCACCACCGGCACTAAAATGCAGGCCCACGTTTGGTTTCGCTACAATATCGACTGTTAAAAGATGCGTTTCTCGTAAAGCATTCAAAGTAATAAATATAATTTTTTTTAAATAAAAAAGGGTGCTTTTATATGTTGAATATCATATTGCGTTACACATTTTAATATAATTAATTAAATAATGCCTTGTTAGATCAATGTACTTAATTTTGTAGCTGTAATTGTGGTTTTAAAATTACACATTGTTTTACCATACTCACACTATGATATTATTATATATTACTATTCAAAACCCTTTTGCTTTAAAAATAAGATAATAATTACAGCAAAAAAAACAACAAAGTCTCGTTGGCATTGAAGATTTTGCAATCGAAGATTGAGCTTCTTTTCGGTCTTCACTCAATCCTGTCATCTGTGTAACTTTGTCATCCAGATACGTGCGATCACTTCTTTGCCGTTGTTTGCCGGAATGGCGTACTTTTGTATTGTTTCCGTAGCAGTATAAATATTTTAATGACGCCAGGTTGCTAACCTTGCGCGCTCAAACACTCCTCCTTTATCCAGGACTGGTTAGATTGAATCAAACAAACCGATTTTGTTGTCAAATAAATTGTCTATTCTTTCTTTTCTTTTATTATTTACAGATGCTGATTGATAAAGGTTTGAGTTTTGCTTTGAAAAATGAAAAGGAACGAACCGCTTTCCATTATGCTGCCAAGACTGGACGTTTAGAGTACGTTGTTTGCATTTTAATAAATGGATGATGAAAATGATTGTGTACGGCTGTGGCGTTTATATAAATGCGTCCACAGTTGGTAATAAATGCTTAACGTGCAAAACATGTAGGCAATAGGATTTCTATACAAGTTTAATTATTGTTCTTATTATTATTTCTATTATTATTATTACTATTATTATTATTATTATTATTATTATTACTATGATAATTATTATTTTAAAGAATTGTGTTCCCTTTATTATTTCAAATAAAAATATGAGAAGACATAAACTGTGAAATGAATTCATTTTGTCAGTCACAAACATTTTAGTATATATATATATACAAAAAAAGGAATACAGATGACATTTAAGTTAGTACAACTTACAAACATACACAAACACAAACATTACGACCAAGCTAAGTTCAATGGAGTGACGATCTGTTTTTGTGCACACAAAGCAAAGTTTCAACAGATTCGAAAATCTTCAACATATTTGAAGCTTGAGAAGTACTTTTTGAAATTGATCTGATGTTTGGTATGTAGTAGATGACGTAATATGGAGGATGTGCATGTGTGTTCACTTCCGTTTAACCCATTATTGATCCAGTTTAGAATGTGTTCTTTGGTTCGATTAGATAAGCGACGCATTGTCCGACCAATGTACTTATTACCGCAACGGCATGTGAACTGACAAATGCAATGTGAGGCTGAAAATGTTTCTTTAGCTGTTTTAATGTTGGGCAAAGGAAGACCTTTAGTAGTAAACAGCATTCTTAGTTGAATCGATGGAAAGGTCCTTTCAGCCGGATTTTGAGAAGGTTCATAATATCATCTCTTTTGAATGGTAATTTTAAGTAAGTCGACTTCTGTTTGTCACAGTTTATACCTGGATTTTTGTATGGCTCCGAGTGGTGTTCGATGAATTTTGTTGGACATTCATTATTGATCAACAATTGTTAAATCATTTCTCTTTCTTTATCGATTGTGTCATCAGAGCAAATTTTTTGTGCACAGTTGAACAGTGTTTTGTACATATATATTAAAATGTTATATGTTTGTGACTGACGGAATATACAAAATGAATTCATCTCACAGTTTACATCTTCTCATATTTTTATTTGGAATAATAATAATGATTATTATTTTTATTTTTATTTATTATTATTATTAAAATATTACTAATATTATTATTACTAAAATGTTCAATTTTTATTAAATGTTTTTCGTAAAACATTAAATAATAATAATAATAATAATAGCAGTTCATTTTAACACATAGAATAAGTGCGCAGCTTGTTCTCACTAAAAGTTTTTTATGTTTGTTTTAATCAAAGGTAATGGAATGTAGTCAACAAATAAAAAATCTTAGTGGAGGGGATTACTCACTTGTTAGATCGATAGTAACGTACAGCATTTGAGGGCACTAAGTAATTAGAAATGATCAGATTCATTATAAATAATACATTTACAGGATCAGTGTCCAACACCCGTAGTTCAATATTTAAAGCGCTGGCATGACACTAAACTTAAAAGGTATACATTGATGATGATTCCAAACTGGGATGAAATAGCTGTACAGTGCTCCTTGTGTGAAAACACTTGAAAACCCATAAATTAAAATTAATATTTTACGATAATTACAATTTATTTTTATACGTTTTGTTATTTTATAAAAATTAGGTAGAATAATTGTGCAACTGTAATTTTAAACACAATTATTAATTTATAATATAACTAGAAACAGTTAGAAATATTTCCATCATTGGAAATTGAAACTTTATAAGCATTACTCATATCCTAAAAGAGGGAAAAACTAAAGACGAAGGTGATAAGTTTTAATATCATATCATTAGCTCCAAAAAATTTAGAAAAAAAACAATTTAGTCAGTCCCAAACCGAGATGAAAGAAGAACGTTCAAACGCAGAAATAGCAACCTGTCCTTTGTAAAACGTTTATGTTATTACTACAAAAACAATAAGAGGCGCACCATTCTAGCAAACAACAGCAAAGACTTGGAACAGCGATGTCGGTTTTTCATAGACTCAAATAAATACGGTCATGTTCTTGCATCTGCCTAAACAATGACTTCATAAAAAGAACTGATTTTCGTCTACCACATTACAATTAAACGAAGTAAATTACTTGGTCAACTTTTATATTTACCGCTTGAGAGAAATGCAAAAATCGCTTTTTAAATAGACAATTGATAATGGCAAAAGAAAGGTTGAAGGTAGACAACAGAAAACTTGGCTAAAAACTATTTGGGGAGATTACATTGAAATGAATGTTTTATGGGGGAATCAAACACAAATTTTGGCAAAATGTTCGAACACGCTTTGTTGTCTCATGTTCTTTTTTTTAATTATGGGACTGCATTGTTGTTTTTGCTGTTCCTGTTGTCTTATTGCTCCATACGTATTTTAAAGCAAAAGGGTTTTGTAATAATAATAATAATAGTAATAATAATAATAATAATTAATAATAATAATAATAATAATAATAATAATAATAATAATAATAATAATAATACTAGTGATCTACTTATTGTATCGTAAATTCTAGTTTGCCAACTCACTAGTCTCAGGTATCAAAACATGAACTATACGACCAGAATAGACTAATCTAAATAATACAATCAATACATGTAGTAATAAGAATAGTAAACCAGGCACCGTGTTTTTATCTTCAATCCTAATTCGGTACCGTCTATTATTTTGTTGTAAAATTTAGTCTTCATAAACGTGATTTTTTACTTGTCACACTGTTTTTTAAATCTATCGCTCTAAGATTAGACAAAATTCTTGCTGTTTATGGGGCCAGCCAATTTAGTTAGTGGGTTTAATATCTTACAAATCAATCAATCAATGAATTAATACATTAATAATTATACTTATAATTAATTTAATGGATTATTCAAAAATGTGAATTGATATTAAAGGTTACGATGCAATTGAATGTTTAAAGCGTCAAACGAAACAAACGATACCTTTTATTGTTTCGTATTTTGATCACGATTACTGTTTATAGGAAATGTCTTAAAATGATAATCATTTTTAAATAATTAAATGCTTGCCTTAGTAAATTGTTAGTAATTATCTAATAAAATTTTAATTTGTTTAAGTTGTTTAATATTATTATTATTACTATTATGATTACTATTACTATTACTATTACTATTATTACTATTATTATTATTAATACTATTATTATCATTATTATTATTATTACTATTTCCGTAGTAGTTTATCGGTACAGCGTTCATGGGTTCGAATCCCATTACCGGCACTAAAATGCGGGTCCACATTTGGCTTCGCTAAAATATCCACTGCTGAAAGATGTTTTTCGTAAAACATTCAAAGTAATAAACATTCAAAAATTATTATTATTGTTACAAAACACTTTTGCTTTAAAATAAGCATAGAGCAACAAAATAACAGAAACAGCAAAAACAATAACACAGTCCCATAATTTAAAAAAAAAACGTGAGACAACAAAATAATTTCATGTGTTCAAACATTTTACCCAAATTGTTGTTTGATCCCATGTGAGACATGCATTTTAATTATATTTTCACGAATGGTTCTTAGCCAATTTTTCTGTTGTCTGATAATTTTTTTGTCATTATCAATTGTTTATTTTAAAACAGTTCTTGCTGTGTATAATTTGACTAAGTAATTTTCTTTGTCTCATCTTTCGTCTTTTACCCAACCCTATCATCTGCGTTATGCTATCACTTTATAGCTGTTGTTTGCTCAAATTGTTTCCTCTTATTTTTTTCCGTAGAATTATTGATTTCTTACAGAGATCAGGTTGCTAACCTTGCGCTCAAACCCTACTCCTTAATTCAGGCTTGAGAATGGATAGATTGGTTCATTTCTGATCTTTTTAGACAGACGTGTACGTTGTTTCGTAATAATTAAATATCCTAATATAAACATGGCTGACTAGCTCCATTAGTTAATGTTTAACAAATCTCGCAATTTGATTGGTCTATTTAAAATCAGCCATATTTATCGATTTTATACAATCTATTTTACTTTGAAGAATTGCCAAAATGATTTTAACAGCCGAACCGCGTCTTATTTCGGAACAAGACGAAAACGGATCGTCGGCTATCCATCTGGCAGCGAGTCACGGGCATTCAGACATGATTGAGCTGTTGTTGACGGCGGGCGCTCCAGTCGATGCGAGAAACAATGTTCGCTGGACTCCATTGGATTGTGCATCTGCCAGAGGACATGTCGAATGTGTCAGATGCTTGTTGGAAAATGATTCGCCTGTCGATCCCAAAGACGTATCACGAGTGAGTTTTGTTCAACTTTAATAAGCCGATGTGGGTTTAATTAAGGGGAAATAGAAAGTACTGAATGGAAAGGAAGTTTGAATTTTATATTTGTATAACAAATGAAACAATATATGTTAATAAGCATAACAAGCGTAAAAATATAACAACGTTTATTAGTTAATAGACGGTAGCTTTGTAACAATGTTCTTATTTGTAAAAATTAAAATATCCGCTTGTTTGTTGCCATTGTATTATATATATATATATATATATATATATATATATATATATATATATATATACTTACGTATTTATAATCACTAGTAATTAAATTAAATAAATAAGTAATTAGTTACTTTATTTTTAATTTGTTTTATTTATACTGAAGTTAGGTAGATGCTTCGCTTTCCATCTGTGTTTTTTCTCAAGAACGATTTTATTTATTTTACAATTTTTCTTTTTTTCTCCCAATATATATTGTTGTTTGTGTATGATCTAGATACAATTTTAAAATAGCATTTGTATAATATAATTTTATATTAAATTTAAAAATTACAATTTAAAGATAAATACAATGTTTTAAGAAATTAAATAAATTTTTATATTCTATTTAAAAATAGATAACAGTGATAATAATAATGAATATTACTATTATTACTATTATTACTATTACTATTATTATTGTTATTATTACTATTATTATTATCACTATTATTACTATTATTATTACTGCTAATATTACCATTACAATTACTATTGCTATTATTATTATTATTACTATTATTACTGTTATTAATGCTATTACTATTATTATTATTATTATTATTATTATTATTATTATTATTATTATTATTATTATTATTATTATTATTATTATTATGATTATTATTATTATGTTACAAAGTCATTTTGTTTAAAATAAACATAGGTCAACAAGATAACAGTGACAACAAGAACAACAATAACAAAGTTTTACAATTTACAAAGAACATGAGACAACATAATAATTCCACATGTTCCAACATTTTGTCAACATTTTTGGTTGATCCCTCATAAGACATTTATTTTAATTGGATTTTCCTGAATGGTCCTTAGCCAAAGTGTCTGTAGTCTGATATCTTTCCTTTTACCATCATCGATTGTCTATTACAAAATATATAAAATTAATAATAATAATAATAATTATTATTATTATTATTATTAATAATACCATCATGTTAAATAAAAAATAACTATTTAAAAATGAATACACACTTTGAATAAAATTTAATCAAGTGTCAAATTTCTTTTAGAAAGGTTGTGCAAAAAATAGATAAATATTATTATTATTATTATTATTATTATTATTATTATTATTTGTTAATGGGTGTTTAAGGGTTTCTATTAAATTTGTCAGATTCACTTAAATCTACTTAGTTTCAGTTAACTAGGAACACTGTACAGCTGTTTTATCCTTATTTATTATTATTGCCGGGGTGGTATAGCGGTACAACGCTTGAATTCGGACCTCGGTGGACATGGGTTTAAATCCCATTACCGGCACTAAAATGCGGACCCACGTTTGGCTTCGCTAATTGTCCACTGCTGAAAGATGTTTCTTGTAAAACATTCAAAGTAGCAAACATAAAATGAAAAATAAAAATAAAAATTATTGTTACTATTAATATTATTATTATTATTATTAATAATATTATTACTATTATTACTAATATTTTTAATATTATAATAAGTTATTATGATTATTCTTAATAGCATTGTATTTATTATTGTATATTTTAATATGGTAGTTGGCATGGGTTTGAATCTCATCACTGTCACTGAATGCGGGCCCACGTTAGGCTTTGCTAAAATGTCTACTGCTGAAAGACATAATTATTAAGTGACATACAATTGTCAACATCAGTATATTTGTTTAGGCAGAATTCTTGAATCAGCATAAAGTAACTGTGTTGACATACATTTTCGCATTATACACATATTTTTAATTAAAAAATAAAGTTTGCTAAAGTAAAGACTAACAAATATAAAATATATTTTATTAATAGCTTTTTAAAAATTTATTAAGGCAACAAATTAATTAGTGAATTGTGCAGTGTTCAAGATGATTAGAGTATTGCATTTAAGACTGGAGTAAGCATCGAGTTGAATCTCAAGACTGACATTATTTATTTATTTATTAAACATAAGCTTTATTGAATAAATAGAGGTACATTCAGTATATACATACAAACATATATAAGATATAATTAGTGCCATCAAACAAATCAATATAAAATAAAAGTAGAAAGTAAAAATGTAGACAAATTAATCAATTTATGTAATCACCAAGTGACATAAGGTTATTATCATCCAAGTATATTTGTTTAGCCAAAATTCTTGAATTAATATAAAACAACTGTGGTGACATGCATTTTTGCATTAATTATTAGCAAACGCAAATCATATATTTTACGCATTGGAAGATAGTCGTATGAGTGACAGTAACATATTTTCTGGTAAAGTTGATTTTAAAGCACGTTGAAATCAACTGTAATGATAATATTTTCTTTTAAAATATTGGTTTTTAGATGCATTTTCAAAAACGTATTAGGTACAAGAGAAAAATTAATTCTATAATTTGATTTTAGTAATAATAACATAAATCTGCTAAAACAAATGCATAATTTATTAACATATATATATATATATATATATATATATATATATATATATATATATATATATATATATATATGTTTACTACTTTGAATGTTTAACGAGAAACATCTTTCAGCAGTGGACATTTTAGCGAAGCCGAACGTGGACCCGCATTTTAGTGCCGTGATGGGATTCGAACCCATGCCTGCCGAGGTGCAAATTTGAGCGTTGTACCGCTAGACCACCCCGGCATATATATATATATATATATATATATATATATATATATAATTTCCAAATATAAATTATTGAATTTTAAGATAATGGCAAATAACAATAAGTTATATATGCAGCCATGGTAAATTAGAGTAGCGCAGCCATTCAATGTCCCGCATAAATTAAGTTGAGGCCATCGTTTTATTTCACCAAATGTCTACTGTTTAAAATATTTCTCGCAAAATATTTAAACAGTAAAAACCTAAAGACAATTTTGACAATTGTCAGTATTTAAAAATGTTATATTCGTATTGTCAGATTCACTTGAATAATAAATTTACTAAGTTTCATCCTTATTTGGAATCATCAGTAGCGCATACCTTTCAAGTTTTACACACACACATACATGAACTTGAACCCACGCCCTATTTGGTGTCAGGCCAGCGCCTTAAACAAAATAATACATTTAATGGAAAATTTGCTTTTCAGTAGTAGATGTAGGTCAACATTTAAAGCCGGTGTTGAGCGCTAAACCATCCCAACAATTATAAGTAACAATTGTACAATTTCTTTTACACACACACACAAGCATATGTTGCATTTTGTTTTGCAGGTAACGCCACTCTATTTGGCCTGTAAAAACGGCCATTGCGACGTCGTTTACCTGTTGCTCCAGTGGGGAGCCGATCCGTCCATTCGGGTGGTTGTTGACGAACGATTCTACGAGTGTGGACCCAATTCTTTGGATGCTGCTATTGATGCTGGTCATAGGTATCTTGCAATTCATTTTGGTGTATTTGGCTTATTATTACTAATACTACCATCTTAATTATTACCATTATTATTATTATTATTATTATTATTATTATTATTATTATTATTATTATTATTAGTACGATTATTTATACTATTATTACTATTATTATTATTATTATTATTACTATTATTATCATTATTATTATAATTATTATTATTAATAATAATAATAATAATAACATTATTACTATTAATATTATTATTATTATTACTATTACTATTATTAATATTATTATTATTATCGTTATTATTATTATTAGTAGTAGTACTATTATTTATATTACTATTATTATTATTACTATTATTAATAATAATATTATTATTACTATTATTAATATTATTATTATTACACCATCTTGCTTTAATATAGACTTGACTGGCAACATGATATCAGTAACAGCAAAAACAACAACTAAGTTCCTTATTTCAAAATGAACTTGAAGCAACAAAATGATTCAATATATTTGACTACTTTTCTAGAGGTTTTGGATTAGAGGTAGAGCGCACGGCTTGGATCTGAGTGGGCACGGGTTTGAGTGCTACTACTGGCCTACTGAATGCGGGCCCATGTTCGGGTTTATTAAAATGCTTACAGATGAAAGGTGTTTTTGCGTAAAACATTCAATATGGTATAAGTAAAAATAATAATAGTCAAAAGACAAAAATCTTTAATACAATTATATGGATTAGTTTTGTTGCATAAGGGTTTTATAATAAATAATAATAAATGCTTTATCACATAACTCAATATAAAACAGTACAATTATTATTGATTAATGTAGGTTTCAATGTGAAAGGCACGAATTTATTTGACCAAAAATTTCAGAAATATAGGCATTGAATTCTAATTAGATCATCGCCCCCCACCTCCTCGGGAACAATGGTGCAACTTAAAAATACTGTTTTAAGATTATTTTTAACACTAATTTTAGTAATGAAGAGAGGTATTATTTTTAGTAAACTTATTATAAGTGAACATGCAATTCGATTTGCATTTGGGTACACATGGAATTAGGTGTAATTCATCATAAAATTAGTAGTAGTAGTAGTAGTAGTAGTAGTAGTAGTATGGTTAAATTACTTTCGTTATTATGATTATGATTGTTACTATTATTATATTATTATTACAATTATCATTATTGTTATTAGTATTATTATTACTGTTGCCATCTTATCATAGATAGGATTATTATTGTTGTTAGTTTAATTGCATAACACTACTTCTTACTTAATTGTGGTTATGCGAACACATTCTTAAATAAATAATTATATTTTCAAAATTATGATTGCATAATAATTTATTTCTTATATAAATATTAGTTTTATTTAACTGTATATTTAAAATTCCAATACGTAA
>JAKXYG010000964.1:0-81605 GCA_025895645.1 Cardicola forsteri
ATAATTGTTGTTTTATTGTACAAAAGTATGATTATATAATTAAAATATAATGTTTATTGGTATTTTTTTAAAGCAAGTTTACTAAACATTTTATTTCTTACTTATATTGTTATAGCAACGCTTACATTTTATAGTTAAACATGTTTAATAACAATAATATAATTTTTTTTAAATAATATTTAATTATATAAAGAATTTATATTGTACTTAATTTGTTTTTGTATTAGCCTACAATTAAAGGCAGATAATTGCTTAAACATGAATGTATTCTTGCAACAAGTACGTTTGCTTACGTATGTTATGCTATATTAATAGAGCAAAATAAATTTTGTCTGTTTCCAAAAAATTATTTTTAAATTAACTTAATAATATAATAGATAAAAATCTTTAAAAAAACGTATGTAAAAAATTATTAAACAAATACTCACAATTCGTACCATTATTGGACAAAGTCAAAATGTTACAATTACCAACAATTAATTTTATTAATTTAAAAAAAGCTTTGAACAATATTTATTAAACTTTTTTATAAAAAAATTGTTAAATTTTACACAATACTGTTAGCATATGCGTAGAGCATGCGTTTCTATAACTAAAATGTAAATTGTTATGTTTAAAAACAAGTAATTATATTGTTATGCTTAAAGTTATAAAGAGAATAGGCCAAAGACATATTTTGTAATTGTATTATGTTAAATTTTGTAAATAATGTTATTATGACTTGATTTACTAATATTTTTTCTTAAAGCATTAAGTAAACACATGGTAGGTAAATAAATATGGATTTTGCAGATAATTTTATTCTACTCAGTAAAACTGCAAAATAATGCGAAAAATAACTATATGTCTTAATAACGTTTTTTTATATTGGTTAAAGAATCAATTATATAAAAAGAAAAATGTTGCGCACTAAATTAAACAATTATTTTTTTGTCACAATTTAAAAACAAAAATGTATATTGTTAATTAGATCTAATTGTTTTATTAATATTTAGAAAATAAAATAGTTTTGTAATAATAATAATTAGGAAAAAAACAATTAAAATTGTTTTTTTTATCAAATATTAAATGCAATGATTTAAGTGGGATTTTAAAATTTGTTTGTGTAAATAAAGCAATAGTTATTTTTTGTATTAGTAACAAGTTTTATACAAAGTATTTAAAAAGTTAAATTTATTTAAGCTTGTAAACATTGAGTTTCTAAAAAACAACACTAAGCATTTTAAAATTTGCATTTTTAAAAAATTTGTTTTTAATTATTTTTATATGTATTTACAAAAGTTTAGTAATTAATTTTTGTTTAAAATACTGTTATTTTTAACAGTTAATAGTGGAATACAGTTTAACAAAAAGTAAAGATGTTATAGCAAAATTGCATTAACAATTATAATACTTTATATATAAATTAATATATTATTGCATATTCAAAAAACTGTTGTATTATACAACTTAATACTACTAATTTATTATAGTCGTGTATATAACAGACATTGTACATAACATAATTACAAAAAAATTATTGATGTATATTCTTTTTTATATTAAAATATTTTTGTTTAAAATTTTCAAATACATTAGTTGATGTTTGTTTTACAAATACATTATTTAGCAAACTGTGTTATATGTAATTACATTAGTTACGATTAGTAATTAATATATATATATATATTTAAAAGGTATATAATGTATAAAAAATTACTATTTTTTCAGTTGCTGTAGCTGATTCTACAAGTAAAGTTTAATAAATTGTTAAAATATGTTTATATTCTTTTATAATTTTAATAAATTATTAAAATTAATTTTATAAACAAAGTAATTACCAATATCAAAAAATCTAAATTTGTTAATATTATAATTAAAAACAAATGTGACATTGTTGTCAGTTATAAAAAGTAATGTTTATTTAAGCTGTGCAAAGCAAATTACATACATTTATTTTCAGTTACATTACGTAACAACACTTTAATATATATAACAAAAAAATAATTATGTATTTTTGATTTTGTAAATTTATAAGTAATTTTAAAAATGTTATAGTATTATTTTATAAAAACTAATACAATTATATTGTATGGTAATTAATATACAATAAATAATAATTATAAACCTAATGTTAGTATAATTTTACCGTGCATATAGTACACTTTGCATATCAAATAATTGCAAAAATATAAATTACATTTTTGTATATTATTTTAATACCAAAATAATTGTCTATTTTGATTTATGATATTATTAATAATTTTAGTTGTATTTTCTTTAAAAAAATGTAATTTAAACATTAAGATAACTGTAATTTTATTACTTACTATTAATTATTTCTAATATAAATACAAACCCATAATTAAATATTTAATAAATTTTAGTTAAAAAAATAAATGTATTTTTGATACTAAACAGTACAATTTTACATATTGCGACATAACAATAACAACATTATTTAAAAAAAGATTTTGTTATAAAACATTACTGAATTAATAATATGTATACTTAAAATATACATTTGCTACACGTAAACTTTATTCATTTTGAACAAAATTCAATATTGTAAAACAAATATTATTAAATTATTTAAATAAGCATTATATTCTTTACTACATACAATTAATTATTAACAATAAAAATAAAAATAAAATATTAAATATCTGGTAAATATCTATTTATATTTTTAATACTGTAGAATTTAATTTTATTATTTAAGAATATTGATTAATTTTAAAAAATTGTTGTATTTGCATTATTTATATTATGCAAACATTTTTTTCTATTTTTTGTGTTATTAAAGGTGTTAATAATGGTAATTTTAATATTCTTTTAACATATTTATAAGTTTATGCAAACATTATTTTATTATAACAATATATATATAATATACAGCTATACAGCATTGGATTTATTTAATAATTACAAATAAAACAAATATAAAAAAGCGTAAAATGTAAAAACAAATTTAATTTTTATTTTTCATCAGTCACAAAAATATAACGTTATAGTATATGTGTACAATAAAATAATTACAGCTTTTTACCACACTAACCTTAGTTTAGTCATTAGGATAGTGTGTGTATGTTTGTAAATTGTACTAATGTAAATATTATCTGTACTTTTTTTGTATATATATATATAAATATATATATATATATATACATATATATTTATATATATATATATGTCAACGGTTAAACATGGTTTAAATAATATAATGGCTTGTACATATCTAACAAAAATATGTACATCTAATTAAAATATTACACCGATTTTATATTATGTAAAAATAACAATTATGTTTTTGTTAGTATCTTGTTTTGTAAAACTTTTTAATTTATTTAAATTAAATTATTTATTTTTATATAACAAATTATTTTACTAATTTTGTTGTTTTTATTAATTATTATTATTTTAATTTTTTAATTTTTTAATTATTTGTGAGCACTTAAACAAAAACGTAATTTTTTTAATCCAACAAATTATTCATTGATTTATTTATTGTATTGTAATAGTAATTTAAATTAAAATAAATAAATATATATTGGTTATTATATAAATTGGTATTTTTTATACAATTAAAGTGTTAAAACAAAAAATACATGTTTGTATAGTTTTATAAATCAAAATTTTGTTGTGTTTAAACTTTAAATGTTTTAGTTACGATATTAAACATATTTTTGGTTAATGTTTGTTTTATCATTTTTAACTGAAAGATACAATTATATGTACCTTACACTTTTTATAATTAATTATTAATTAGTAGTTATTTTTGGTATATAATATACTGCTAAACAAAAACAACTATATTATTTATACAACAAATACTTAATTGCTAAACATTACTTTATTTAAGTTTGTTTTTTATTGTTAAACAGAATTAAAATAAGTAATGTATAAAAAAAACAAATGTGTTGTAGAGTAATATTTTTCATTTTTTTAATTAAATAAAAGAAAGTTTATTTTTAAAAATTATGTGTATATTACATTTTTACACAAAAAGCATTTTATCAATAAATGCAATTTTTTTATAATTATAGTGTTCCTAATATAGTACAGTTTACACATTCCTCTAAAGAGTAATTTTTTTAATTATTGTAAAAATAAATAGATTAAATAATTTTATCAATTTAATATGTATAGTAATATAAACGTTGTTATATATTATAATATAAGTTAGATATATTGGTACATTATAAAAGTAAACTATTTAATTCAACATTATTAATTTTGCGTTTATTTTTTTACTTTTGCTGTTATTACAACGGATGCATTTAATTGTTTACTACATTTAATAACGGCAACAATGTTAACCAAAATATTATTAATGCCTAATTGCATAAGCAAAGCACATTGTACACAAAATGTTTTAAAGACAACTACACGTATTGTGTTTATATAACGTAACTATTATCAAAGCCATTTTTTAATGTACTTAAAAATTGAACTTTATTACTAATTTACTAAATAAATGTTATTTACGTTTTACAACTTGTTTGTTTTAATTATAACACTTGCGAAAATATTAGTTTTATTTTCCTGTAGATACTAGTCCAAGTTTTTTAAAACATAACAAAATTGTGTTCTAATAGTTTAATGCAAATTTTGTATTTTTAATGTTTTATTTTTAATGTAGATGGTATACTACAAAGCAACACACATTATTTTTAATTAATTTTAACATAATAACACTATTAAACTGTTGTCATCTAATAACATTTTCTAAAATTATTATTAATATTTATCAAAATATAAAAATATTATTTTGCAAATAATAATAATAATAATAAATTATGCATTTAGTGCTTTTAGTATTTATTTACAAATAGATTAAAAATAATAATTTATTTTTAACGTTAAATAAATAAAACTTTTAATTTGCTTATTTGTAGCTATAACACGTAAGCAAAATACTAAAATTAGATTTTTATAACGATTTTTGTGGTTTTAAACATATATGATTATTGTTAACAAGTGTTTATTTTGTTTAAAAAATGTTTTTGTAATTTAAATAATTATTAGGTTAAAGCAAATTCTCTGTAATTAATTTTTATTAATATTAAATTTATTAAATTTATGATTATTTTGGTGTTAATGTAGTTAATATAATTTACTATTTATTTGTACTTTTAAATATATATTAAACATTTTATAAATCACACTTAGATATGTATACTGTACTAGTTGCAAACATGTATTATTTTTAAGTTTGTTTTTGTGCTGTTTATAACGTTTAAAGTAAAAAAATATCTAGTTTTATGTTAATTATGTTTTTAATTTTTTTTTAAAAATAGATTATATTTAAATAAAATAAATGTACAATAAATTGTTTGATAAATGCATTTGACAACAATTACTAATTAATGCTGTGTTTATATTATGTATATGTAAAAAGTGCAAAAAGATTTGCACACAATTTTTCATTTTATTAAAATGAATAAAAAAAAATAAATACAACATATTTGTAAGATTTTGATTTGTTACTATTATTATTATAAATTTTTTTTTTTTAATAAACGTCATAAATTACTAATAATGTTAAGGTTGATATGTATTAATTATAATATTTAATTAGTAAATTAATTAGTAGTACACTTTCAAACTATATCTCAAATGTGAGACAAATTGTACACAGTACAACATAAAAAAATAATTATTAAAATAGTGTATAATTAAATGTTTTTTATATTGTTAAAATTAAAATAAGTAAAATAATAAAAATAATCATTTTTAGCGTTACGTTATTTATTTTATTTTTAATTTATTTCAAATAAATGCATTTTAAAACAAATAATAATATAAAAATAAAATTACATAAACGCTGATACTATATAATATAAAATCTAGTCGTTGATAATTAATTCTATATTATTATAATTATTGTACAATTAAAACGATTAAACAATGTTATTAACATAACGTAATTTAATTAAAAAATAAATAATTTTTATTGACAACAACTTTAATTCAATGTTAATATTGTTTTAAATTAGCATTTATTAAGCACAATAATGCTATTGTTATATAAACGGGCACATTAAATTAAAAACCAATTTAATAATAATTATTATTATTTGTATTTTTTAAATACATAAAACATTAACATTCTACACAAAAAAGTAACAATTAATATAACCGGCAACAAACAAAAATAACGTGTATTTATTTATTTATTTATTTTATAACTAATTATTATTTGTTATGCCTTTTACAGTCTAAACACACAAATAATATAGTAAAAATTATGCTAAAAAAAACACATTTTAAAATATAAACTGGCACGTTATTTTTAATAATTGGTAAATGCTCTGACGCATTTTGTTGCAATTTGTTTTTAAAATTTTTAAAAACAATTTAATTCTCTCCCATTAAATTTATTATTTGTACAAATCCATTTTAGTGTTTGATTGAATATTAAAATAAATTAAATAATTAATTAATAAATAAAATTATTAAAACACACTTGTCTGTGAATTACAACGATCTTCAAAAATAAAATGGTTTATCATCGTACTTCTTTGCAACATTCCAGGTTTTACTGTTTATCACTTTGTAGACAGTAGATAAGTGTATTCCAAGTTGCTTAGCAATTACTTTAGGTTTTACATCATCTTGATATAAACTTTGAATTTATTTGTATTGATCAGCCCTTACAAATAAACTTTAATTTGTTTTAGGCATTATAAAACTGAGTTATAATTAATAACAGATAATAAATAAATTATATCTTAAAAAAACCGCCCGGTGGCAGACTATTAACTTAATATATGTATTTGTAAATTTTATTAAAAAACAATTATGCGAAAAAAAATAATTGACAATTATTTACACTAACATTTTTATAAACTAGAGTAATAATTGGCCAAACAATGTTTGGTGCAAAGTTCTTTGTATACAAATAGCCACTAATTATTATTTTTTTGTAAAAAAACATGTATTTAATAAAATTCATCTTTTATTAATTATTTTTATTAATTTATTAAAAATTAAAACAATTAAAATTATTCACTTTAAAATCATTTAAATTTGCATGTTGCAGGCAGTTATTGTTTGTATTATAGAAAATTTTAAAAAAATTATGTATTTTCACAAACATATTTTATTAAATGTAATTTTTTTATTAATTTTAAAATATTAAAGAATGTATTTTGAAAAACAAAAATAATTTATTTTATATGAATCCTTGACTGATTAGCTACCTGTTGTATTTAGCATTATAATTAACTTATATTATTTATAATTAACATTAACAAAATATAATAATTGTGTACGGCAAAATGCAATTTTTTTTTGTTTTTGTTTTTTATGTAAGTAGATCCATTACACTTAGTATTACTATTGTATAATTTTTTTTAAAATTGGTTTTGTGCACAAAACAATAAACTAAACTTTTTAAAAATTTTATTAACAAAACTTGAACAATTATTTACTAAATTTTATTTTACTTTAAATATATTAAAATACAAACTAGTAAAATTTACATTAAGCATCCAAATGAGCAATACAATTAAACAACATATTTAAATTGAATTAAACAAACGTATTTATCTGTAACAAAATTAAGTATTTTTGGATAAACATAAGTAACAAACGTACCTAATGTAATTATAAACACATATGCTTATAAAAATAAATTATTATGCTACTGCATCATCAACATTTGACCATTCAATAATTTGTCTACTTCCAAAAATATACTCGAAGCATTATTATTTATAATATTTAAAGCTTATTTTTAAATCATTCATACATGTGCGAAATTCATCGACCTCAAATGTAGCATTACTTAATCAAAATTTATATTGAACATTAATAACATTAATTTTAGCAATTTAAGCCTAAATGATGCTACTGTACTTTTTACTGACCTTATTAACACACATATTAACAAATATTGTTCAGTAGTCAAGGTTGATATTACAAACAATAATATTTTTTTATTAAATCTTAATTGGCTTAGACGAGAAAAAGAGGTAGCATATAAATTTAGTCAATATACTAAATTAAAGAACTTAAACAAGCAAGTTAGACTGAAAAAAAAATAAACAAACTTAATAAATATGCTAATAATTGATCTCAATTTAAATCCATCAAAATGCAAGTTTATTAAATTTACAACGAGGCACCTAAGAGAAACAATGGAATTAAACAGAACATTCAAGTTAAATCAAACATATATAGGCATTTGCAACAAAATTAAATATCTTGGTGTACACATAAATAGCATTACTTACCTGGTGTGACTGCGTAAAGTATATATTTAAAAACCAAATCCTTATGCTAGATTTTTATATGAAAAAAATTAAGAAAACTAAATGTCTACAATTATATTACTAAATTGTTCATTACATCATGCTTTTATCCTTTGATATTATATTGTTCACTTATATTTTTTTCTGGTTTATTAAAACATGATTACATTATTTTAAAAAGATGCATATCATTGAGTATTCAAATCTTCAGGAATCAAATATTTTAATTTGGACATCTCACAGTACAAGTTGTGCCTTATAATGACTTATTATATGTACAGCAATTTTAAATATTTAAAAAATTACATGCATACTATATAAACTATATTTATATTCATTAACATACGACATTCTATTTCATTTGATCCCATTATTTGTACTACTACTTTTTTTATATTGATGGTAAAAATGTATTTTATGCTAAATGTATTTCTAGTGAAATATTAAAGCTTAATAATAATAATAATAATAATAATAATTGTTTATAATTTCATTGTTTGTTGCATGTAGTTTTTATTTTTTAATGTTATATTACACTTTGGTTAAAGCATTTGTAAAAATTTAATGTTTTATGCTGTTGTTTATTATGTTAATAAACATTATAAGTCTTGTATATACATACAATTTGAAATTAAAGCCAATAACGCTCATGCACTAAATGCGTTTTAAACAAATCAAAACTTTTTTAAAAAACAATTTTAAAAACACAAAAGCAAAAACTAATTAATTTAAAATTTTATGTTTTTTATATTTATCCAAAATATTAACTAATTAAAAATCAAACAAAATTGAACGTCTAATAAACTTGTTAAAATAATAATAATTTCACTTATCGGACAAATCATAATAAAGTTTGAGTGTAGGATAAACGTATAGTAGAGTGGATTACGCGCCTACTCCTATATATATGTGATGTGTAATTTAAAATATTGGATTTAGTTTAGACCTTGTGATGTGTTTTTGTTTACACTTTGGTACTAATAGGTTAGCAAAAATTTGTAATTAAACGCTAATCCATTCAGCACCCAGGCATAACAAAAATCATACTATAAAATGTTTGTTACATGTACTTTTTAAACTAAAGTTAAACAATTATTTTTTTCCTATATAAAACGTAATAAACTTGCATTTCTGTTAAAATTATTATTTTATAATTAAAACATTAAATAAATTCATTAAATAATAATTACTGTTTTTTAGTGTAACAACCGGTTTTTAACAAAAGAACTCAATAGTAAGGTAAATGATACTAAACACATTAAATAATTAATTACTAAAATTACATTTGTTAAGTTGATTTTTGCATTGTTTAACAAAGTTAAAATAGGTTATATAAGAAAAACAATTTTTTTCTTAACGTTGTGTTTTTTTATATTTTATTAGATTACTGCATTAAAAAAACAATGTAATAGTAAAATTACACACAAAAAAATAATAATAAGCATGGGCAATAAGATAACAATTACAGCAAAAATTAACATTAAAGTCTCGTAATTCAAAAAAAAACAAGAGACAACAAAATGTTTCCACGTATATGAACATTTTGCCAAACGTTTTGCTTGTACTCAGGAAAAATTCATTTTAATTAGATCTTCCCAAATAGTTCTTAACCAAGTTTTCTTTGGTCTGCCAACCTTTTTTTTACAATTTACAATTATTTATTCCAAAACCGTTTTTGCTGGTTTTTCGGGCGGTAATCGTAGAATGTGACCAAGTAATTTTTTTTTCTAATTGTAATAATCTCATAGATTAAACAAAAATTAGTTTTTTTATAATTTCATTATTTTAAATGTGATCGCGCCAGGAAATCTTTAAAATACTTTTAAGACACCGATAATGAAAAACATATACTATCTTATCAATTTTGTCCGTACGTTTCTACGTTTTACTCCCATATATTGCCGTAGAAATGATTATTGATGCATACAAACAAAGTTTTGTTTTTATGCAAATAGAAGAAAATGACCATATTAATATGAGTGTATTGAAAACTGACATTGCCTTACCAAATTTGGCTTTAACATTAATTTTTGTTTGTCCGTCTATACCAATGATGCTTCCCAGATATGTAAAGGCATCAACAGTATCAATATTTTGTCTACTAATTTTGATGGGCACATTATTGTTTGACTCTATGCACAACATGTTTGTTTTTAAACAGTTAATCCGTAAACCAATACAAGAACTAAAATCACTGAGTCATGTTGTCATATTTTGCATTATTTCTGGGGTTCCACAAAGTAGACCAATATCATCTGCAAAATTCAAATCCGTTAATCTGCCTTGGTTTCATAAAATACCATAAAACAAATTATTCATAGATTGAGTCATAATAAAATTAATTACCAAAAGAAACAAAAACGGTAACAAAATACATCCTTGACGTACACTTGTAACAAGTTCGAACATAGCAATATGACCACTTTTTGTTCGAACACAGCAACTTGAATTTTGGTATAACGAACGCATAATATTTACATTTTTTAACGGTATTCCGTAAAATTTAACAATGTTCCACAAAGATTTTTGATAAACACTGTCAAAAACTTTATAAAATCAATAAAATTGATAGTTAGTAATTGCTGAAATTTTTTTATTTTTCTCAATAATGTTACGAAAGGAGAGTATTTGTTTAATACAGCTTTTTCCTTTCCGAAAATCTGCTTGTTGTTTTCAAAGGTGTTTATTTACCGCATTACTTAAACAATTTAAAATTACTTTGCAAAACATTTTACTAGTAACATATACTAAGGTTATTCCGCGTTAATTATTGCAATTATTCAAACTTTCTGTTTTGGGAAGGGTAATAATTACTCCTTCCCGCCAATCATTTGGAAATTGTTTATTATGCCATATAACATTAAATAAATGAGCAAGTTTACTTGCTACATCATTAATTTTATGTTTGATTATATTTGCAGTTATCTCGTCAAGTCCTCCTGGTTTAATCTTTTTTAACCTTTAAATTGCATAAATTACTTTAGTTACAGAAATGTCATTAATGCATATTTTCGGATTTTGAGTCACATTCATATCATTATCTATAAGAGTATGTGGCATAAGCTAATTAAATACGTCTTTAACATGTTCTACCCATATAGATGATTGCTCATTATTTGTTAGAAATAAACGATCATTTTTTTCCTTTGATTGACATATCGGTGTTTTTTCTGATTCCCGACAGTTGTTTAACAATTTTATACAGAGTTTTAAAATCATTTTCTGCTGCTGCCTTATCTGCTTTCCTGAATTCGTTTTTTAGCCAATCATTTTTATTTTTGCGGCAATTTTTTTTAACTTGTTTATCTAAAGTTCTATATTTATTATTAAATATTTTCAAAATAACATGTTGTGCTAATACAAATGTTATTAATCTCGTTTGTTGTTTTTCTATCTGGAAAAACCCACATTGGCTTGTGTATATTTTTGTGAACGGTATAAGTGTTACCAACACTTATTTCACAATGACTGTTTACCGTCAAAAACTGATAACCATAATTATTTATGCTATTGGCTTAGCCACGTGATTCAACATTGGAAAAGTATTCAGATCTATCTTTGTTTAATTTTGCATTAAAATCACCAATAAAAATGTTAATGTTTTTTCTTGGCACATCATCTAACAAATTTTGTAATTGATTATAAAAAATATTTTTTTGGTTCTCTTCAGCAGCTTCAGTAGACTTGCAAATTGTTACTTTTGCAAATCTAGTGTTGAATCTAAGTGAAATGATACGGTCACTTACAGGTTTTTATTCAATTATAGCTTTAGCAGCATTTTTACTCAACATAATACCAACTCCATTAATGTGATATTTTTTATGTTCAAAATATAAAATTGATGTATCTTCACTCTGAAAATGACATTGGCCTTTTTATTGCATTTCGCTAATACCCAAAATATCTTAGTTGTACGTTTTCATTTCTCGAAAGTCTTGTTCTAACTGTCTAGCACAAAAACGTGTGCGCAGAGTCTATGTCCCAACACTGGTTAAGGTTTTGGCATTGAAAATTCTGCAAATCAAACATTGAGCTTCCTTTTGGCTTTTACTCAATCCTGTCATTTGTGTATTTTTGTTATTGAGATACGTGCACTCAGTTATTTGTTGTTATTTGCCGGAATGACGTGCTCTTATTGTTGCCGTAGCAGTATAATCTTTTTACAGAGGCCAGGGTGCTAATTAAACTTTTAAACCCTCTTCCTTAATCCAGGCTTGGGACTGGTTAAATTAAATTATTTCTGAACCAATCTAGGCGGAGTTAAGCGGTAATAAATTATTTTATAAACGGTACTATTAAAAAAAATTAATAGTAATATAATATTTGTATTAATAAAACAAATAAACTATTTCAATAACCCAGCAACAAGTATATTTAATTGTTAATTATATGTAACAATAATACCATTTTGAATTAAAAACACTATTAATTTTTAAATATATAAAGTATTGACAACGTACACAATATTTTAATAACCGTCAACGTATAGTAATAACTTTTATTTACTTATTCTATCAAAAAGTATAATACATGTTTATTTATGTTTGTTTTTAAACGTTTTAATTTATTAAAAAATAAGTAACGTAATTTAAATATTTATTTAATAAAATTACATTTACTTTTTATACATTTTTAAATTATTTTACCGTAGTAATTACTATAAGTACATTTTAAACACTAAATACATAATTATTTTTATTTATAAACATTTGTTTTGAAAAAAATATGTGCATATTATTAAATTTAGTACAGCACTTGAATTTGGACCATGGTAGACATTGATACAAATTGCACTATGAACAATAAGTACAAACATTGCTAAAATGTTTATTCATAAAAAATAAGTTTTTTTAAAACATTTAAAGGAGTACAAATATAAAAATGTAATTTTATATACCTTTTCAATAAAATTATATGTATTTACAATACATATCGGATTTATTTCGTATTAGCTGCTAGTACAAGTAGATTTTAAATATTTGATAATTGTTTTTAGTAATTTTAATACAAATGTTTTATGTTAAAATTTTAATTATATTAAAATGTGTATACCACACTCAATACACAATAACATTAATTAAATTTGTATATAGCAACACTGTCATGTTGTATTAACAAAAATGTTTTTTTAATATGTATATATATTTACTAAATTATAAAATTTTGGTTATGTATATAAAAATATTGCAATATATTTTTTTGTTTTTTAGCATTTTGTTTTAAGATTAATAATTATAAACCATGTACAAATAAAAAAAGTATTGTGGCAACTAAACATGTAATATTTGAACATTTTATATAACAATAGCAACATTTAGATACATGTTAGTACATTATAAAAATGTGTATTAAATGAATGCAAAACTAAAAACTGCATTATGTTCTATTGCTTTATGTATAATGACATCAACAGTAACGTATTGTTATTTAAAAAACAATAATAAAATTATTTTAAAATGTTTAAAAAGCAAACATTGTTAAAGTTTTTTGCTTGTTCATTATTTTGCTAATTATAATTTATCCATGTTGCAAATACAATATTTATTCTTATTGGTGTATTGTCTACCTATTGTCGCAACATTTTTTTAAACTTTTATTTAACATGTTATATTATTTTTAAATTAATAGTAAAATTAAACATAATTTTTGTTATTACTTATTAACAAAATTTAAAAAAAATTAAAAATATTACTTTTTTTAATAATTGTATTGTTAATAATTTTATTTTTAAATTAATTAAAATAAACAATACTTTAATAAAGATATTGTAAAAACTTTTTTGTTTATCGGTGCTAATGTCAACGTATATTATTAGTAATCTTTTGTTTTTATTGTATGTTTACTAAAATAAATGTACCTTAAAAATAATAATTTTTTTAACAACAAACATGTATACCAAAATAATGTGAATAATTACATAACATAAGCTTAAACATTTTTATTAATTAATGCATATTATAAAACTATTAAATAACTTAACATAGACATTATTTTTAAAAAAGTTTTTTAAATATATTAAATATATCTAAATAATAAAATAATAACTAAAGAAAAAATAATTTTTATTTGTAAAATTGTTAAAATGTTAATAATAAATGGTAAGGTAGTTTGTGTTATAAATATACTATTACATTTCAGCACTTAACACTGTAATCTAAATGGTATTTTTTGTACAGACAATATTAGATGTAATCTGTGCTAACTAAATTTAAATTGTAATTTATTTTTAATTGTACAAATAATTATTTTTATATACTTAAAATAATATTTTACTGATCATTTTGCAGTGTCTAAAAAAATTAATTTTGTTTACTTATGTTAACTACTTTTAGTGTTTTACAAGTAAACATTTTAGCAAACTGAAACGTGAACTTGCAATTAGTTTCTATGTTGAATAAATTAAACAAAAATATTTTAAATAATTTACACGTTTTTATTGTTTACTAGTTAATTGCATTTTTAAATTATTATATTTTAATAATAATCTAACATTTATATTAAGTTAAAAAAATTATATAATATTTCATTTGTTAAAATTACATTATTGTTTATATAAATTTTTAAATAAAACAACATTGTTGTTACAAATATAACATATAATATATTCTATATATATATATATATATAATACAAAAATTTTATGTTTTAAGAATAAGCATGGGAAAAAAAAACAATTACAGCAAAACAACTACAATAAAGTTTTGTGGGCATTAATAATTGTGCAAAACGAAGATTGTCCTTTTTTCGGTTTTTAATCCACCTTATTATCTGGTACCTTTGCCAAAATAGAGTCATATTTTACTAATTCCGCAGCGGTATAATTTTTTACAAACGTCAGGTTGCTAACCTTGCGCTCAAACCCTCTTCCTTTATTCCGACTTGGGACTGCCCAGATTAAATTATTTGAGGTCCAAACTAGGCAGAGTTATATATAACATATTAAAATATATTTGACTATGTAAACCAAAACTTTTTCAGTTAAAATTAATTTAAAAATTAAACAAAATTAACTTAAAAATAATATATTTACATTTAAAATTAATACAATTTAGCTCCAAGTAAATTATTTATGTTGAAATTATATTTAATGTTTGTATATTTAGTTTTTTTATACGTTCTGAACACATTTATTATTTAAACAAAAATATTTATGTTTGTAAAATATTTGTTTTTATAAACATTAAAATTGTTATTAAAAACAACTACATTTGTTGAAATAATGTATTTTTTAAAACGTAAAGAAAAATTAATTTAAACATAACTGTTTTACACAAAACTTGTTTTTAATTTTTTTTATAATTAATTTTATTACAAATTATATAATCTTAACAAAACAACATAAACAGTAATATTTTATTTATTTATTATTTTATTGCACATAAAGTAATAAAATAATATTATTTTTATGTTATGAAAAATGTTGAGTACATAAATAGAAAAATAATTTGCAAAATTTTGGTATTTTTTATTGCTGTTTTAATAATTATTGTGTTTAAATGTAAGTTTGTAGTATTTTAAATTATGTTATTCTAACGTCATTTAGTATTAATAAATTATATTTTATTAAAAAAAATTATATATATTATTGTAAAAAAAAATTTTACCAATAAAATTAGTTTTCAACCATCTTTATGTTTACGTTTTACAAATAAAACATTCACTTTTAATATTTGTAACTAATAAATGTAAAATTGTATTAACAATAATTAATAAATGTTAATTGCATATGTATTTTTAAATGTTTGAATATTAATTGCCCTTATATATATTAACTTTATTTAATATTATCCTGTTTTTTAACTTATAGGCGTCTACTTCACTTTGTAGATGCAAACGACTAAAATTAGGTTTTATCATTTGCTTAAGTTTTACAAATATATATATATATATATTGTATTTTTTTATTAAAAATTAATACTATATAAAACATTGCAAATTTATTTGTGTTGTTAAACTTTCTCTTATTATTACCTTATTTTTCTATTACTAATTATAATAATAAACAAAATCAAAAATAATGTTACTATTTTAAAGCAATGTTAAAAGAAACTGTGTGTTATTTAATTAAATATACGCAAGACTTTTGTTATTTTTTATTTATGTGTTGTTATAAATTTTTTGTTAAATAGATCATGTGTAATTAAAAAAAAATTCATTTTTAATGTATACATTAAAATCAATTTAAATAATTTAAAGATATTTAAGAGTACATAAAAAAAACAATTGTTTTATTTTTTTAACTTTGTTCAAACAATAGTAAAAATATGTAAACTAGGCAAAATAAACTATTTTTTTTGCAATTATTTGTGTAATTTTAAATATATATATGTATTTTCTATTTATTTATTTTTTGATTTGTTACAACTTTGGGTACATTAATATTTGTAACATTATTTTATTATGTTGATATAAATTTAATTATATAAAGTCTGTAAATACTAAATTTTTATAAAAGATATTTGTCTTTATATTTAAAAAAATGTGTTATAGTTTCAAATAAATTAGTTATAATTAAATTGTATAAAACTTAACATTTGTTTTAAATATTTGTTTTTTTAAATATTGATATTACAGAAATAATAACAACGTTATTGTTTACTTGTTACAATTATACAAATAAAATAATAAAAACATAATTTAATATTATTTTATTATTTTAATATTACTATGTAAGCTTTGTAAATTATGTTTTACTTTGTTATAAAAAAGTTTTTTTAAATTATTTAGCTTTGTAAAAAATGTATTTTGCTTTTATACATTTTTAAATATTATAGTAACTGTTTATTTATTTAAAAGGTTTAGGGTAAACATTAAAATAACAAAATAAAATATTGCTTAGGTTATTACTACTATTAAAATACAGGTTAATATACTTTACAAGTTTTTTTATTATAACTTGTACATAGATAATTAGTATATTAATTTAAAAATTAAAATTAATTACAAATATAAATTATAACGGTTTATTACTAAATACATTTTTTTTATAAAAATATAAAAATGACTATTAAATATATAATATAAAATAAAATTGTAAACCAGTATTTTAAATAATGTATAACATTATTTTTACATTAAACACGATAAAGCTTACATAAGGCACACATTATAAATAAATCTACAGCTGTAATTTACCTAAATAAAAATGCACATATTACTTAAATCTAATATGTAATTAAGTTATAACATATTAAAACTAGACAAAATTATTATTTAAAAATGTTACAGTGAGGTTAAATGAATTACTCATTTCCGATATTTTTGTGTAAACTATTAAGTACATATTATAGTAAAATTTTTTAAAAGTTAATAATGTTTTGTTAATGTAATTTGTTTTTAATGGTTTTATAATTAATACATTATTATTTACATGCAATATGCATTTATAATTTAAAAATAAATATAGTAATTTTTAAGATTGTGTTATTTCGACTATTAATGAAAAAAAAACAAATTTGTAAATAACTAATAATGTATAAATAACAAAATACTTGCTTAATAAATATTTTTAATTTAATACGCAATAATAAATAACTAATTTTGTTTTAAAAACGTATATTATATATTACAATTTTTTTTAGAAAATGTAAAAAAATGGAGTATGTACATTTTTGAAAACAAATGCTTTTAGTGTAATCATGCAAACTATTAATTTATTACGTTTTGCTATTTATGTTACATTTATGCATTTGTAATAAATACACGTTAATAATAACTAATTTATATTATTACTAGCAAACAATATGTTTTAATAAATATATATATATATATATATTGTACAAGTTGCGTGGGTGTGTAAGTATATTGGAAACTTAAATTATATTAATGTTATATTTTTTAATTTATATTATAAAGTACATATTATATTAGACTTAATTTTTATGTAATTAATTTTTTTAATTTTTTAAAAATTAATTTATAAAACGTAAAATAAATAAAATAATTTTTTTCTAATTTATAATTAAAAATTATAAAAACACCTACATAAAGTTTAGATATATTTAACTTTTAGTGGGGATTATATGTAAGTTCGTTATCTTATGTATGATTTATATGTTTTTGTAATATCAAAGTTAGTATGCATTTTTATTTTTTTGTTTAATATATTAAATATAATTTTATTATATTATATTTATTTAGCATCTATCGCAGTGCCAGGTAAAACATATATATATATATTTTAAATATTATTTTTATTGTTTATTACATAACATATATTTATTAATCATTTTAAATGCATAATTAACGAAAATAAATAACCATGTATAAAATAATAATAAATATAATATTTTATTCTATTATACTTTTTAAAGTGTTTAAGCAAATTTTATGTTTACGTTTTTAAACAATTGTAATGCTATACATGTTTAATACTCTTTAATGTATTACAAGTACACATTAATTATGTATTTGGTATTTAGTATTTAATATTGCATTTTTAACAATGTATATATGTACATACAAATACAAGTGTTATTTGTTTCTTGTATATAATAACAAAATTATATTATGTTACAAACTTAGTATTTCAGTATTTGTCAAATACAATTAATTCTAGCAATAAAATTATTTTTCAAGCATGTTGATATTTACGTTTTACAAATAAAACATTAATTTTTAATATTTGTAGCTAATAATTGTAAGATTTATATTAACAATAATTAATAAATGTTAAATGCATATTTACCTTTAAATGTTTTAATATTAATTGTCGTTATATATATATATATTAACTTTATTTAAATATATGCTGTTTATTAACTTATAAGCGTCTACTTGACTTTGTAGATTAAAACAACTAAAATTAGATTTAATCATTTGTTTAAGTAGGTATATGTAATAGAATTTTGTTAACAAAAGAATAATATTTTTTATTTTTTATTAAAAATTAATTATATATAAAAAAACATTACAAATTTATTTGTGTTGTAAAACTTTTTTCATCATTACCCCATTTTTCTATTATTAATTATAAAAATAAACAAAATCAATAATGTTACTATTTAAAAGCAATGTTAATAGAAACTATGCGTTATTTAATTAAATATACACAAGACTTTTGTTATTTTTAATGTATGTGTTGTTATTAATTTTATGTTAAATAGATTATGTGCAATTTGTATTCATTTCAATCTATTACATATTAAAAACATTATTTTTTAATGTACACGTTAAAATCAATTTCGATAATTTTAATAAATTTAACAGTAAAAGAAAATAACAATTATTTTATTTTTTATTTTTATTGAAACAATTGTAAAAATATGTAAAGTAGGCAAATTAAACTAAAACGTTTTTTAAATTATGTGTGTAATTGTAAAAATATATTTGTATTTTCTAATTATTTAATTTTTGATTTGTTAAAGCTTCGGCTACATTAATATTTGTAACATTATTTTATTATGTTAATATAAATTTAATTATATTAAACTTGTATATATTTAATTTTTTTTATAAAGCATATTTGTCTTTATATTTAAACAAAAATTGATTTAGTTTTAAGTAAATTAGTTATAATGAAATTGTATAAAACTTAACATTTGTTTAATAATAACAACGTAATTGTTTACTTGCTAAATTTTACAAATAATATAATAAAAAAATGATTTAGTATTATTTTATTATTTTAATATTACCATGTAAGCTATGTAAATTATGTTTTACTTTGTTAAAACAAATTCTATTTAATTATTTAGCCTTGTAAAATATGTATTTTACTTTTATACATTTTTAAATATTATAATAACTGCTTATATATGTAAAAGGTTAAAGATAAAAAATAAAATTACAAAATAAAATATTGTTTAAATTATTACTATTATTAATATACAGTTTAATAGACATTATAATTTTAATTTACACGTTTTTTTATTACAAAATTGTATATGCATAATTAGTATATTAATTTAAAAATTAAAATTAATTACAAATATAAATAATAACGGTATATGACTAAATACTTTTTTTAAATATAAAATGACTTTTAAATATATATTATAAAATAATATTGTTTACTAGTATTTTAAATTATGTCTAAATTATTATTTTAAATTAAACACGATAAACCTTACCTAAGACACATATTATAAATAAATCAAAAGCTTTAAACTATCAAAAATAAAATGTACATATTACTTAAATTTAATACGTAATTAAGTAATAACTAAACAAAAGTATGATTTAAAATATTAGAGTGAGATTAAATGAATTACTCTTTTCCGATATTTTTGTGTAAACTCTTAAGTACCTATCATAGTAAAATTACTAATAATTTTATAATCTTTTGTTAATATTTTTATTATTTTATTTATGTTTTTATAATTAATAAATATATTTGTACATGTTATATGCATTTTTAATTTGAAATTAAAAGTCTGGTAATTTTTAAGATTGTGTTATTTAGATTATTAACAAAAAAAATTGTAAATAACTAATAAAGTATAAATAACTAATATGTTTGTATAATTTATTTTTTAATTTAATACACAATAATAAACAACATTATTGTTTTTAAATTGTAAAATATATATTACAATTTTTTTTAGATAATGTTAACAATGAGAGTATGTACATTTTTGAAAACAAATGCTTTGTACTACATAAAAGTTAATAATAACAAATTTATATTATTACCAGCAAAAAGCTGCTTTATATATATATATATATATATATATAATATGTATATATAATAAACATTATTAACAATATTTATATAAATACACCCTTTTAGTGTTCTTTAATGTTAAAGCTTTAAAGTCGTAATATAATAAAAATATTTTTCGGTAATAAAAATAAATTTTACTTTAAAACTATTACTCTAAAACAATAATAACTAATTTTTATACACGAATATTAATATATATATATATATATATATACAAATATAATTTAAAATAAAATGTTTAAAAAAATACTCTGTTTTTATAAATTTCATTTTTTGTATTAAAAATTATTTGTTTTTAAATTACAACAATTGGGACCATAAATTGTCTAAAAATAAATTATGCTAAATAAATTGGTTTTGTTAGTTGTTATTTATATTATCTTTCTTTTAATTAATAGTTTAAGCTTGCATCAAATTCATAAAATATTTTAATATTGATGTAATAGTTACAAACGTAATTTTTAAAAATTTAACATTACATAAAAATAATAATTTATAGTTGTCTATTAATGGTTATGTGCATGTACATTTTTAGTAAACTGATAATTGTCACATTAACGTATTTGTTAGTGTAATTTATTAATTGTTTTGTAATATGTTTAATAGTAAATTTGTAATTAAATAAATGTGAAATAATAAAAAAATATATAAATTATTTAAAATGTGTATTCTAATAATTATATTATAAGTTTCTATTTATATTATTATTTATTTAATATTTGATCTTGCATTCCAAACACGATTTTACCGCTTTTTTGTGAAAGTACAATAATTTAATGAAGTTAAAAAAATTATTTTTATTTTTTGTAATTTAAAATGTAATTGTACAAAATAAATTTAAAACACTAGCAATAAAAAAAACGGTAGACCTTGCATATTACCCACTATTCTTTATTGTTGAACCAATAGAAATAAATTACTTATTATCTCAGTAAGCAATAAAAAAATTGTAAATTTTGTTTAATTAGTGTTGATACAAGGTTGTTTGTTAAAAAATAATTTTTTTTAATGCTAATTTTTAATTGAAGTAATTATTATTTCTATTTCCTTAATAAATGTAGTGTTTGATTTTGTTTATTTTTTTATTCTTTTAAAAGGCATAATTAACTGTTTAGTAATTTATAACATCGAACCTTTGTTTAACATTAATATTAATAAAATCAGTAAATAGCAATTTATAATGTATTACATTAATAAAATGTTTGTTTAATATATTATTTGCATTGGTCTAAATTATGACGGTTAACAATTGCGTAAAAATACGTGCATTACATTAGTTTTATTTATTATATTAATTATTTTAATATTATGAGTGTGCTACATTTGGAACATTCTATTATGTAAATTACATAATTTAATCAGGTTACACATTAACTCTTATTATTAGGTGGAATATATAATGATACCGTAGTATATTATAATATATTGTACTGGTCTATTTTTTTACAAATACCTAATCGATTAAAGTTTGTTAATTGTCCAATAAAACAATGTCTATATTCTTTATTATTTTTTAAAATTTTATTATTTATTCTATTAATAATAAAAATAGTACAATTAAAAATGATTATTAAAGCAGATGTTTTTTATTAAAAAATGTTTTTATTGTGACATTATTTTTGAGGACAACGCTATTGAGACAAATTTTATATTTTTTTTATTAATATGTATATAAATACATTTTTTAAGTAAAATAAAGCAAAAAGTAATTATTAATAATTATTGTTAAAATAAAAAATGTTTTGTACATAAACACTTAACATTTACCAATTTATAATATTTGACAAACATTTTAAAATTATGTCGCAATTTTTAAATATTTATTTATCTATATATATATATATATATATATATATATATATATATATATATATATATATATATATAAATATAAAAACATTAACAATATTTATATATATATACATCCCTTTAGAGCACATTAATATTGAATTTCAAAAATGTTCGTATTATAATAAAAATATTTTTCTTTAACAAAATTAAATTTTACTTTTAAACTATTCCACATTATTTAAAAAAAATAATAACTAATTTTATACATAAAAATATATAAATTTATATATATATATATATATATATATATACAAATATAATTTAAAATAAAATGATAAATAAAAATATTTTGTTGTTTATATATATTATTTTTTGTATTAAAAAATGCTTTTTTTTAATAAAAACCATTGGGATCATAAATTGTATAAAAATGAATTGTGCTAAATAAATTGGTTGTTATTTATATTTTCTTTTTTTAATTAATATTTTAAATTTGTGTAAAATTTATTAAATGTTTTAATATTAATGCGCTGATTTCAAACGTAAAATTTCAAAATTGAACATTACTTATAGATAATAATTTATTGTTATTTATTAATCGTTATGTGCATGTTCACTTTTAACAGACTGATTATTGTCACATTAGCGTATTTGTTATTGCAACTTATTGATTGTTGTGTTATATGTTTAACAGTAAATGCGTAATTAATTAAATGTTAAATAATTAAAAAATATATAAATTATTTAAAATGAGCATTCTAATAATTATATTATAAATTTCTATTTATTTTATTACTTATTTAATATTTAATATTCCAAACACGTACTTACCGTTTTTTCGGGTAGTAAACTTAGAATAGAACAAAATATTTTTTTGTAAAATTACAATAATTTAATGTAGCTAAAAAAAATTATTTTAATTTTTTTGTATTTTAAAATGTAATTGCACAAAATAAATTTAAAAATTACTAGCAATTAAAAACGGTAGACCCTACATTTTACCCATTATTCTTTATAATTGAACCAATAGAAATGAGTTACTAATTATCTCATTAAACAATAAAAAAAATTGTAAATTTTGTTTAATATGTGTTAAGAAGAGGTCGTTTGTTAAAACAGATTTTCTTTTATATGCTAATTTCTAATTAAAGTAATAATTATTTATATTTCCTTAATAAATGTGGTGTTTGTTTTTGTTTATATTTCTATTCTTTTAAAATGCATAATTAACTGTTTAGTAATGTATAATATGGAACTTTTGTTTAACATTAATATTAATATATAAATCAGAAAATAGCAATTAATAATGTATTATATTAATAAATTGTTTGTCTATTATATTATTTTTATTAGTCTAAATTATAATCATAACATGTTATGCTTTTTTATGACGGTTAACAATTGTGTAAAATTACGTGTATTACATCAGTTTTATTTATTATATCAATTATTTTAATATTATGAGTGTGCTAAATTTGGGACATTTTATTATGTAAATTTCATGATTTAATTAGCTGACATATTAATTCTTATTATTAGATGGGATATAAAATAATACCGTTGTATGTTATAATTTATTGGACTGGTCTATTTTTTACAAATACTTAATTGATTAAAGTTTGTTAATTATCCAATTAAACAATGTCTATATTATTTATTATTTTTTTAAAGTTTTATTACTTACCTTTTTAATAATGATAATAGTACAATTAAAAATGGTTATTAAAGCAGATATTCTTTATTTAAAAGAAAATATTATAACATTATTTTTGAGGACAACGTTATTGAGACTTCTAGTTGACTAATGCTTATGATAAAGTGGATAAGGGATTGTACTTTATAAATTATCTTTGTTTTTGTTACAGCGTTTTAATATAAACACCGGTAGATTTAGTTTTATATAAAACCATATGTAAAAATAAACAAACTAAGGTTTGGTTTTTTAAAAATTATATTATTTTACGGTAGATAATGAAATAGCTATTAATTAAAAGCATGGTGTTTTGCAAATAAACAAACATAACTACATAAATTACATAATGAAAACCGTTAATAGCATTACATAGACCTTTTAATCGCATGGATTCGGTAAATTTATTATAATGTCAAATAATTAAATGGATTTATAACAATAAATGTGGCTCCGTAATTATATTGTAACTACTGTATACAATTTACAATACTCTTAAAATATTTTGCATTTTTATTATATATTTTTGTAAACAGGTTTTTTTTTGGTTTTACTTCCAAATCAAATTTAATTCTTAATAATACATATGTGTTTTCTTACTATAAACTACATTTTATTGCAATAAAAAATATAATCACAATCAAATTAGGTTACACATTTATGTTTGTTATTATGTTGGATTTAAATAATACTAAACCAAACAATTGAGGAATGGCTTACCTTTAATAATAAAAAACTGGGACAAGAGATGTTGCATTATTATATAGTAATTTTGCATGTTTAAAATGTAATTGTTATTTTTGTGTATCCTGTGCACAATGTATATGTGCTTATTAACTAATAAAACAAAATAAATATACAAATTGTTTTTATAAGTGGTAAACACTATTACATAATGCATGACTATCAGCATAATTTTATTAATAACTAAGATAAAAAATAAATATTTTTTTCTATTTTTATTGTTATCACAGAAAATCGTCTTTGTTATTGCAGACTTATTAAATGTTTATTGTTCCATTATAGAAACAGGTTGATGCAACAGTTAAAAATGTTAAGAGTACAAATACATTTACCGCAGAAAAAAGTTATTTATTGTGCTGTAATTAATTGTAAAAACTACTTCTGTTATTGCATTTACAGTATTATATTAACAGGTTGGTTAGTTGAGATTAATAAGAGTACAAGTAGTGTGCCTTTATTAATAAAATGCAATATTTACTATTTTACAAAACAATAAAATTAAATATACTGCTGTGAATAAAAATATACAATCTAACGTTGACAAAGCTAATTGTAAAAGTGTTTTTAGCTCTACAAACCAAAAAAGTAAATAAGATAATTTTTTTTCCTAGATATGCATTATTTATTTTTATTGACTAAACACATTTAGTGATGGATTATTACAATAAGTTTTTATTTTGTTTAAAATAAAATTTTATATGTAAATTATTACTGTAATTATTTACTTCTAATTACAACGCGACGTAATATTGATGTTATTGACATAATTACTAAAATAAATATTTTAATTCACAGGTTAATATCTAGAGTTATATAATTATTGCTGTAAAAAATAGACCATATTTACATAAAAATTACATCAATAAAGGGATACTACCGGAACACTGATCAATATTTACTATTAAAGTATATGTTTAATAATTACGTAATAAATAGTAATCAGATACCCTTTACACTAGGTACATGCAACATATTTCATTTCTAGTTTGTAAGATCTATGCGGTTTAACATTGGTACAAAGGTTGTCTCACTAAACAGTTTAAAAATATAAAAATGGTTATGGGTTAATAATTCCTGTACGGAAAATGACCCTTCTTGTTTCCTGTTATACATTGTATGCTGATTATTTTATAATAAGGAATTTATTCTAAGAGGCTTTTAAAATGTTATAAACGGGTTTTATATTGTTATTAGTATTATGGCTGTGTACTAAACAAAAATAAATAATACACATTTATAAATGCGTCAAATGTGTTTAGTTGTTATTCAAGTAAAAAAAATTAAGTTTATTAAAATTATATAATTCACTTCGCCGGCTTATGTGACCATAACCCACATTGTTTATTAACTACTCTATTCATTTTAAGGTACAGTTGTAATTATAAAAAATTAAAAATTCATAAAAAATATAATTTATTTATTTAAACAATTTTGTACAAAAATAATAAAATAACAAAAAACTTTTTTAATAAAAACCGTTAATATTAAACAAATTGACATATACAAACATTAAAAGAAATATAAAAATTAACATTATAAATTGTATATATATTATGTTATACAAAAATAAGCATTGAACAATGTATAAACAATTACAGCAAAACAACAACAACAACAACAACAAAGTTTTGTTTGGCATTACAAATTTTGCAAATCAAAGATTGAGCTTTATTTTGGCTTTCACTTAACTCTGTCATCTGTGTAACTCTGTTTTCCAAATATATGCGATTACTTCTTTGCCGCTGTTTGCTAAAATGTTTAAGTTTAAACCAAAAACATTATAAAATGTTTTAAAAATTGTAACGTTAGTTAAAAAAAATCAAAAATAAAAAACTATCACAAAAGTAAATTTAAAAAATTTTTTTTATTTATTTAAAAATTGTTTATTCATATCACAGATGTATTACAATTATGCATTTATTAAATAATTTAAAATAAAATAAAATATAAAAAATATAATTACAGAAAAAAATATTAACACAGAAATGTAGGTCATAAATGTTGGCAATTACAAACCCGTATTGTTCATTGAAGAAGGCACAATGGTTCATTGGTCGCATCTTATCTTTTTTTCTATATTAACATATCCATGTAATTGATGATCACGTTTGCATTTTTTTTATATTACCACTAAAATATTACTAAAATATTAAACAAATTTTAAACATAAAGATTTAATAATGTATTTAATTTTTTTTGCTTTTAGACAATATTTTAGCATTGGCTCAGCATTTTTTTTCCTGCTTTCTGTAGGTGGTTTAATGTTACAAGATTTTTTATACTGAATAATCTACCTAAAGCTGTAAATTAATATATCTACAAATTAATTTAATATATATATATATATTTACTACAATACAACATATTTATTTTATTTAATTTAATTACAGGGTTGTAAAGAATGTACACGTACATGTTCCATAAACCCTATCTACCGGAGCATTATTAATATCATTGGAAAATAAGAAGCTACTGTAACTAATTTTTGTTGCAAATCGGTTCCTAAAATTATTTACCCTTTTTTTTTTAATTATATTTTTAAAAACTTAATCTGGCAGCATAATGTTGTTACTTTTTAAAGTACTTGTTTCAATGCAAATTTTTGACCGTAATTCTTTATTCTGTTTATGGAATAAAGAATACGCCGTAAATTATTATTTTTTTATTTTATGTATTTTCATATGTGCCGAATACATTGTTCTAATGACGCATTCCGATAAAGCAGAGATTTCATATGCTTATGCAAATTTTTAACTCGGATATTTGTATAATTGTCAACCTTTATCACAGTTATAAAAGCCGGAATCTACATTAGTTTTAAACGCATTTATTTGCAAATTATTGTTAAATAAACATGCCAATAATTGCTCCGTAAATTATTTATAACATTTTTAAAACTAAACACTGTAATCTAATAAGCAACACACTTGGTTATAATGTGACACCTAGTCAAGTCACAAAAACGTTTCAACGCATTTAGATTTTGTAATTAAATTATAAATTATAAAATAAAACTTTTTTTTTAACTAACAGCCCTAATTACATACAAATTGCACAAATGCACCCTACAACTTGGGAATTCAATCGCTAAAACACGCCAAAGGGCAGGAACATAATTAACGGTAAACGTTTGTGTACTACAAGTGTTACCTATTAACTGTATACAGTGTTTTAAGGTAAAGGCTAAATCGACAACAAAAAAATGTATAAAAAGCTATTTTGTAAACTTTTTAATTTTGTTTACTGATTGTTAATAAGTAGTTTGCCTCTTCAAATAAAATTTCCATTTAATGAATGTGGAAAAGTGACGTAACAAAAAAAATAACTATTAAAAAAACCTCGTCAAAAAATCAAATAACCAATAAAATGAGCAGTGAATGCAATGTCACTTATCTATAATCAATTTGTAAAAATTTATTTGTTCTTATTAACAATCAGTAAACAAAAATAAAAAATTTTAAAAATAGCTTTTTGTATATTTTTTTGTTGTAGATTTAGCCTTTACCATGTTTTAACACTGATTTTTAATTCTGAAATTTACAACAACAATATGCAAATGTTTTATATGGGAATTCGGGGTCATTATCGAACGTTTCAGATTTTGTATAATAAAATTCAGAATGCGTTGCAATTTTAAAAGCATATAGAAACATATACAATCGTAGCTCTTTTTAAAAAAAATAATACCAAATTCAGTAACTGTTCGGATAAAAAAAATAACCAAATTAAATTGATTTTATTAAATACTAACATTGTTTTTCTACGTCTAGATTAAACATTGCATTTTGGTTTTATTTTTTTTTACTAATAATACTTTTTATATATGTAAAAAATTAAAAATATTACTATTTTTTTTATTAATAGAAACAAGTAAATAACTGTTTCGCTTAAAGGACAATATTTTTGTCTTTATAAAAATATTCTGCAAGCCAATATTAAAACTGATTTCATTCAAACATTGTCTTATTTTGTATTATATAGACCAATATCATCTACAAATTCAAATTTGTTAACATTTATATTTTTATATAAACACAGAAAACAAAAAAAAACAATAAAAGTATGCTTTGCAATTTAGTACAATTGTGCAAACATAAAAAACAACTATTGTTTGGCGTTAATTGCTTAAAACTTGTTTTTTACATCATATAGCATTAAAAAAAAAGAAAGCTCACGTGCTATGTTTACATATCTCTGCATTGAAGTTGTCTACTCCTCTTTTTAGTCTTTAAAATGCATAAATAATATTGGTAATTGCAGTAAGGTAATGTATGTTAATTTTATTAATTTTGCTAATATTAAAAAAAAATTAATTAATTTTTATTAATTAACATTTTGTTTACACATTATAAAAAATTCATTAATGAGCTTTAATTTTATATAAATAAAATGTATTCAATATTTAATAAACAAACTTTTTTTTAATTTTTTGCTTTAAAATATTAAATTTAAATTATTATTTTTTTGTGCACTTATATTTATGGTTTTTCTATTTGTTTTTCCATAATTAGGAATTAATTTAAAATTTTTATAAATTGGGGACAAAATTAAAAATAATTCGTAAATGCATAAAAAAATAATGTAAATGTATATAACATCTTAAACATTAGTACATAACTTAAATAGTCCACAGTTAAAAAACGTTCAGCAATTAAACAAAAAAATCAGTGTATAATTATGCAACTGAAAACAAGTAAATGTTTAACGTTATTTAATTTAAACTGTTTCTAATTGGTTAACATTTAAGTATATTTTATTAGGTTATGTAATGTGATTGGTTTTTTTTTAATTATCTTGTAATTGTACGTTTTAATTACTATGTTATGTTTTATAGTGTTACTTTATTTTGCTATTACGTTTGTTTATGCAGCAGGCTAAACTTGACTTAGTAATTTTAATTAAAAAGAGGTAAAAAATGTATTCCAAGATTTTAAAAAGATAGCAGCCGTGATTTTTTTTTACTTTAAAGATAACCATAAAAAAATAAAATATTATTATATATAAATGTTTTTTTACAAATTCGCTTTCTATTTAAAACAAAAATTAGAAACCACCGTCTTTTATACCACTAAGTTATTTAATTTTTACAATTTCTTGTAAAACAAAAAAAAATAAACGTTTTACTGTTAGTATTAAACACAAAAAATATGTTATAATCGCACTAAATTTGAAGCATAAACGTACATGCTCAAATAAAGAAATTAAATTATATGTTAATTGGAAAAGGCTATCCAAAAAAAAAATTAATTTAAAATTATTATTTATGCAAATCTGCACTATTTTTTAAATTTAAATTTACGCCAATTACAAATTTTTAAAAAAGTCACAACAAGAGATTTGTATAATTTTCGGTTAAAATGTGCTTACAGTCCGTTCAGAATTAACTTAATTTTACAAACTGTTAATTTTAAAAAAACGCTGTTTTTTTAAAGTAGAACTGACATTAACATGTAAACGAGACAGCAATAAAATATATACTATAGTTAATTTTTGCCACATTTATCAAAACACATTGTATAAAAACATTCCTAAAAACATTTGTTTTAAAATATTTAAATCAGAATATGAAAATATAAGTTTATAATAATTTGCAGTTTTATAAATGTTTATTAATTATGCAATCCTTTAAATATATAATGAAAAATGCACAATGGGTTGTTAAGCAAAACCGTACATTTTGGGAGATGATTATGCAAACAAAAATTATTTTTTTTTGTAATGTAATACAAAAAAACTTTAGTATTTTGTGTCCGTTTATTTGTTTACTGGAAAAGTTAAAAAAAACTTGCAATTGTTAAATTAACAGTAACTTATTATTTAAAAGATGTATTATTGTTTAATGATTTAATTAATGTCTTAATTTAACGCGTTTAATAAAACTTAGATAAAGTAGTTAGTGTACATCAGTAATGATAGTAAATGAAATGTTTATATAAATAACCGAAATTAGATGTTTTATGTAACTATTTATTAGGTACTTTTACTTTAAAAAACAACCGTAAGCTCACTATTTGTACTGTGATCTTAAAACATCATTAACTGTATACTTATGTATTTTACTTCCCATAAGGATTGACCCAGTTTTTTATAAAAACAATATTTGTTGTTCTGTATTTAATGTATAAACATTTTTTTTATTTCACCGAATTGCATTATTTTTGTAGTAATAGTAGCAACATTTATTAACAGTTAAATATATCGCACGCTGATTTACTTTAGTAATTATAACTTTAATTACACTATATTTATAAAGTAAAAAAATATTGTTGGTAACTATGCTCTTACAATGTTTTTATAGTAAATTTTTAAAAATGGTTTTGTAATATGATAATTTTTAAGGTTTAGTAAAGAAAATAATACTTAAAAAATTATTTGTGCATAAATGAAATATTAACAAATATGTTATGATATAATATTAATACTTACAATTAAAATAACATTTTTATTAATAATAAAACAATTATTAATGTTATTTTTACATTATAATACATTTAAACAGGGCTATGAAATAAGACATAAATAAAGTAAATAAATTTAAGATTATTTTAAACAATAATCATACTTGCAACTATGATTTGTACTGTACTTAACTTTTCGTTTATTCGGAAATAAAAGAGCTTTTGTAACGTTAATGTAATGCTCATTTTCGTTAAAAGTACGAACTGGTAAATCGGAAGGGCAACTGTGAAACACTTGCTTATGTTGTTTAAAAATTAGTAAAATTGCAAGAATGTCTTCTAATGTCCAGTAATTTGTTATTTTGACGATAACAAAGTTTGAGTAATTTACAATAAGAAAGCTCTCAATTAATCAATAATAATACAAATTTCTAGTAAGTCTGGAATTAATAAAAAACACAAGTCTGGGTGTTACGTTAGTATTTAACGGAAGCTGTACAACAAGTGATTCAAACACGCTTCATCCTTACAACAAACAACCCATTCAAACAACCATATCACAGTTAATCTTCCGTCGTTTTCCTTAGCGGTGGTATTTGTTCTCTGGGTGTATCTGTAAATATAAAGAACAATAACGATATTTTAGTACATTATTGCGTTATTACAACCATTTTTTCTTTAAAAGAAGGTACTGTCTTTAGTGCCTGTTGTTACAACGACCTTATTGGCCACCGCTGGTACCTTGTCGATTTCTTGGCCTTGGTAAATGCTTTGTCTACTTTGTAGTTGATCGGCGTTGACGGTAAAAAGTTATTTGTCTATTTTACCTACTTCCTTTATTAACATCACTTTATCTATGAGCATTTTAATAACGACGTATAGGTTAATCCATTTTACTATTTGTTTGTTGAAGCAAGCTAGCGGTGATTGCAGCCGCACTAGTTTATCACATTTAAACATCGGTGCATAAACCTTTTTATTACAGTATGCATTTTGATGTTAGTGACTTACTCCCAACTGTTTGCGAACCATTTTATAAATTGCGTACAACTGACTTTCAAGTCTATTACAAATTCTGCACTGCTTATGTTTGCGTTAGGCATCAAAAGTAGATCTAGGTCCAGGGGTAATTGTAGTTTCCTTTCGGTTACTATTATGTGCGGTAACTGTAAAGTAAATGCGTGTACAACTGACCAGTATGCGGCCAGATTATATTCCAAATCCTATTTGGAAATTTAGCTACACATAATGTAATCAAGGACTTTAAACTTATATGTGTATGTTCCATTAACTCATTGTCTTAAAAATAGAAAAGCGTTGTTTGTATCTTATTAATATTAAACAGTTGGTATAAGTCCGATATAATCAGACTTTCAAAATTTGTACTTTTAATAAAGTGTAATTAAATAAGTGCACCCCAACAAAATATCCACTTTTAGAAGATAATTTTGGTTATTGTATCCGCATCTATCCTTTGCAACGGAATTGCTTTGCACCATTTAATAAAATAATTGACCATTACTAATGTGTAACAATTACCATGTATTGTTTCTGCTAACGTACTAACAATATTAATACTTACGCGTTTGTTGGAATATTCAGTAACCATCGTTTGCAATGGAGCTCTTCGTAACAGATTTATATTGGGCAAGCATGGCAAAACGTAGTTACATCTTTTTTCGTGTGTGGTCACCAACATTTTTTCTTTGCTATGTAGTCCATTTTTTTTTGCCCGGTATGTCCTAGTTCTGTATGCAATTTTTTCAATACTTCCCATTTTTTATTTTGTGGAACTACGACCCTAGGTCGGAGTTGCGGGTTATTCTTGAAATAGACAACTTCATTGTTTATTTTTTATAGATTCCACATTGCCCATATGCAATGTGCGTCCCAGTTTTTACCCGTTAACTACGTTTTTTTTGAACAAAATGTTATTTGTTGTAATGCAGAGTATACGACGCTCAAGTCCACATCGTCCGCCTGTGCGGCTTGCCAATCTGTAGCGACTCCTTGTTGCATAATAATCGTGTTAATTACTCTAGGGTTACATACTTTACATACTGAACGTTTTGGGCATGTCCGTTTTGATAGTGCGTCCGCATTGTTGTGTTGCTTACCCGGCCTGTAGATTAACTCAAAATTGAATTTATGTAGTCTTTCTTGCTAACAAGCAAACTGTTTTTTTGGATGTTTAAATTCTTTTAGTTCCTTTAAGGCCTGATAATCTGTTTTAATAGTAAATCTTTTTCCTAGCAAGAAATGTCGAAAATAAAAAATACAACAAACACTAGCTAACATTTTCTTCCGCGTTGTCTAATAATTTTTCTCTGATGATGTCAAACAACGACTAGCATAAGATATCACTTGCTCGCGGCCATTGACATTTGTTTGAGAAAGTACTGCTTTAATCCCCTTATTACTTGCATTTGTGTTTAAAATAAAAGGTGTGGCGCTGGATAAAATATCGGGCATTTTTAAAATTGGTTCTTTGCACAAGTAACTTTTCAATGTATGTCTTTACTATAAACAATAATGTCATTTAAATATACCAAACATTAAAAAAAAATCAGTTCGTCCAATATTGTTTGCATCAACTTTTGGAATGTACCCGGCGCGTTTACCAACTTAAACGGTATTGTTTGAAACTCAAATAATCCACATGGTAGCGTGAATATAGTTTTAAAACAATCTGCTTAATAGACTTCCACTTGCCAGTATCCGGAAGCCAGATCCAGAGTGCTGAAGTATTTAGATCCTGTCATGGTATCCAGTAAGCTATTAATTCTCGGAAATGGGTAAGAGTCTTTTATTGTGGCCTTATTTAATAGCCGGTAATCAGTGCACAATCGCAGATGTCTGTTTTTTTTAAAAATAATACTACTGGCGACGACCATGCTAACTTTGACGGTCTGATAATATATTTATATATATATATATATATATATCTCCCGCAGTATTTTCTTAACCCTGGCTATATAGTGCACCGCTTTACGTTGGGGTGGTTGTTTTTTTGCTTGTGTACTGTCAATTTTTATTGTGTGTTGTAAAACGTTGGTACTACCCAGCGGTTTGTTAATTTTTGTAAAAACATCAAATTTCTGTTTAATTGTTTTTATACTGGGTGCATCTGGTTTTTAAATGCTACACATTATCGTCCTAGGGGTGTACTGCCGAACCAATACTTTCTTTACACGGAACCTTCTCAAAAAAATCAGTCCTCAAGATTACGTTTCATGGTATCATCTCGGCTATTACTACCCGTTGTGTGAACGCTTGCCTGTTTCCTCCGTTTTGATATCAAACCCATTTGCAGAGTCAACTTTTTAAACTTCTACGCCAAGAATGTTTTTGTTGACTAATAAACAAGTTGTTGATCATCCCTTGTCGCACCAACAAATTGCTATTCCGGGTATTAACGGCATTATATTTTATAATTATGGACTTACTGTTGCGTCCACACTATTTTGCAAACCGATTAAACTGTTGGCAATAGTAGCAACCGTTGGTTGGCAATAGTTGCACCACTCATCGTCTCTGTCTATTGTTGTATTTTTTTATATCTTTAAACTTTGGGCTTGTTTAAGGGCTTTCATTACCGTCATGGGTTTGTTATCTAAGAAATTTTGTTAAATTATGGGAGATGTTATTTTTCTTGCTATTTGCATCAAAATGACATGATCACGTTTGCTCGGCGTTTTTTTAATAAATGCGTTGTCCGCCAGCCTGACCACATTAAAGATAAATTGCACTGTATCTTTTGACTTTTTCTGCCTTCTTCCGTAAAATGTATTAAGGTATTTTTTTAACAGTAGTAAAGGCATTAATAATAGCTGCAACTTCTCCAATGCCGCTACTTGGTTTGTTTTCTTATCCAAGATTTTGCTTTTGATAACCAATTTATCGACTTTTCCTTGAAACAGGCCGGCTAACACTAAGCATCGCGTTTTGTAGAGAATATGTTGTAAATACCGTTTAACTAAAGTTTTTTATAGTGCAAAGTTGTCCTTCAACGCAATTTTTTTGGAGGTGTGATTGTGGCTGTAAGTGTGACGCGTATTGCACCTCCTTAAATAATTCCTGCCAACATGTTTATTGAGCGCGTTATTATTTGTGTCCACACTAAAGTCTCTTCTTCCGTTGGTTTGATTATTGTAATAACCTGTAATACTTGTGTGCTTCTTTTGTGTTTTCGGTTTTTGACACCAATTTGTAATGCTCCTTTTTGTTAAACATACAAACTAATAAATTGAAAAAACGAAAGCAAAACACTTCCTTGTGTTGTCTAAAGATTAGTAGAATTGCAAGAATGTCTTCTAATGTCCAGTAATTTGTTATTTTGACGATAACATAGTTAGAGTAATCTACAATAAGAAAGCTCTCAATTAGTCAATAATAATACAAATTTTTAGTAAGTCTGGAATTAATAAAAAACACAGTGTGGGTGTTACGTCAGTATTTAACGGAAACTGATTTAAACACGCTTTATCCTCACAACAGACAACTTATTTAAACAATTATATAACAGTTAATCTTTTACCGCTTTTTTTGGCGGCGGTACTTGTTCTCTGGGTGTATATATAAATATAAAAAATATAGCAACATTTTAATACATTATTGCGTTATTACAATTATTAACAGCCAAACATATAACGGAAATATGTACTTCTCACATAATGTTATAATATAAAAATAACATTTTAGTCGGGTTGAATACTATTGTTATTAATTTCTTTAATAAAATAAGTATTTTATAAAATAACCAAACTTAATTTTAAAAAACATACCAATATAAATCTCAGTAAAAGCCCATCAAATTGTAACAAAGATCAACACAATTAAAAAAATTCTGATATATTATCCTAGTTTATTATGAGCATTAGTAATGTTACATATATAAAAAATTGCAAATAGTAAATATATACTATATATATATATACATATATATATGTTCAAATAATTATTAATTTAAGTATATATATATATATATATATTATTTAATTTAATTTTATAAATTATTATAAATTGTTGCAACAATTATAATGTTATAAGTAATTTACAATTAATTCCAAGTTTTGTTTAAATTACATTAATTGTTCCTGGTTTTTTAAAAACGCTTACTTATTTTACTAGTATTTTTAAAAATAAACACATGTAATTATATTTAACCAAAATTTGTTAACCATTTAAAAATTATTTTAAACGACAAATTAAATGATTATATATATATATATATATATATAATTTTTAAAAATAATTAAGAATAATTATCTAGATACATTAGTGTACAATTAAGTTTAGTTTGCATTATCAAAACAAACATTTCTTATATAAATTAAAAAAATTGTAACTAACTAATATTAAATAACATTAAAAAATATATAAAAGTTGCACACAAACATTTATATATATATTAAATTAAACAAATAGTTTCTTTAATTAACAACTTGTTAAAAAATAATTATTGACAATTACAAACTAATGTTTTTGTTTTGTCAACAATAAATAAATAAAACTATTTGTTTATAAATAAAAGTAAATACTAATAAAACTATATTTTACATTTTTTACATTTAATAAAAATAATCATAAAATGTTCTAAAATATTATACAAAAAAATTTCGTATAATTTCAACAATATTTTAAAATTTTTATTATCCGAATTTTTTTATTAAACCATATTATGTTAAGTATTTTCAGTTGTTAGTAAAATATATTAAAGCTCATTTTTGTAACTTAACTTGATAAAATTATATTATTTTTCATTTTATTTGCAATAATATTAAAAATAAACTACTTGTTTTTGAAATGTATTAATAAAAAATATAAAATAAATAATTTTAAAATATGTTTAATATATCGCAAAATGCTAATTTACAACAACTTAAAGTATAATTTAAATTGCTATTAAAATGTGTATTGGAAAGATTTATTTTAAATGTTTATAATTATTTTTAAATATATACTAGCATAAAAAGTACTAGCTAAAAACATAAATTTACATTTTAATAAAATAAAATTACATTGTTTGTTTTGTTAAAAATAAATTATTTATTGCTAAAATTTAATATTAATATTCAAAAAATTGTTTGCAAGTGTTGTATAATTAATATTTTTTTATGTTGATATTAATTATTATATTAATAAACACATCTATAAACAATATTAAATTTTTGACAAACATATTAAGCATTATTTTACACAACCGTATTAAAATAATTTAAATATCATATAGCATTATAAACCTATAACGTATAATGACTCTTTCAAATTATTGTAATTTTAATGTTTTAATAACAATTTTAACGTTTTAACTATTAATATATTTGTTATTATATAATGATATATTTTAATTTGTTTTAGTTATTTGTGAGATGTCCAAATTAATTTAAATAAATGTGTGAGAAAAGTAATTCCTACATGGATAGGTTTGTTAGTAGTTGAATTCTGAATTGGTTAATTTTCTGGATAAGTAAAGCAGGTAATTTTTTTTGTATTAATCAGTTCTGGTTTTAATGTGCAAGTAAGTTTTTTTTGTTTTTCCAAAAGCTTTAATATTGTTGAAAGCTGCATGTAGCAGGTAAATGTTATTACTTTCAATCCTTGATGCTAATTTTATACATGATTTAAAATGTGTATTAACAATATTATTTAATTATACTAAATATTTATATCCTGCAGATTTTAATACTAATAATACACACTTTTCTAAAATAAAATAATTCTGTTTTAATAAGTAAGTAATATAATATTAACGAATAAAAACATAATGTAATAAACAATTTAGTAATATTATTGTTAACATTTAGTTTTCTTAATCTTTGTATGAAATAACATAAATATTTAGTTTTAAAAGTATTTGTTCTACATACTAATTAAAAAAACAAATAAATATAATTGCAAAAAAAATTAAAACTCTAAAAGTAATTGTTGTGTTTGTTAAGCGTACATTTAAACATAATAATTAGTAAATTAGTAATAAAATTAAAAATATTTGTTAATTTACAATTACTTATGTATATGTTAATTACATAAAAAAGGGTAAAAATAATATTTATGTTAGCGTAATTTTATTTATATTTGTGATCAAACCTGTAAAATGATTTGTACAAGAAAAACGCATTATGGTTTAAAACGTATGAGTGGTAAAATATTATTATCATTTTATTTTAACATTATTTAATAAATACATTTTTGTTAAAATATATTTTATTGTTTTCTAACAATATACATGTAGTATTTTTAAATAATTTTGTTGGGGTGGTCTAAATATATAGCGTTTGTTATAAACCTAGTTAATAATAAGTTTAAATTTCACTACTGTTACTAATATATATACATTTTTTAAACGTTTAAAATAAAAATAATAAATATTATTGTTTATTTAATAATTTATTTACAAATAGAATAGCTATCATTTTATTAAACAAAACAAAGAAAATATATTTAACGTTGAAACATTTAACAAATGGTAAATTATAGTTAAATTTATTATAATTAGTTGGTACGTTATTATTATTATTATTAACACACTCTAATCTAAACATAACGATGTTATAAATAAATTGCAGAAACATTTTAAAATATACCTTTTAACATTCCGTTAACAAAAAAATGTGTTTGATTTACATGGACATATCAGTAGAGCTTAAAAAAAGTGTTAAAAATAAAACAACGGACAATAAATTAAAAATAGAATTAGCAAATAACAAATAGCAAATAATTTTTTATATGTATATTATTACAAAACAAAAAAATGTAATTTAAATTGCATATCAGATCGGCAAAAATAATTCTTTAGCAACAAAAAACAGATATAAAGTAAATTCAAAATTCCAAAATAACAAATAAAACATTTGCAACGGAATTCAGTTTACTGCTGGTAAAATACGTTTTTAAAACACACAAACGTAGGCAACGTCATTTTAAAAAAATAGTAAAAAAAATATTTGAACAATAGAAAAAAATATACAAAACTGGAAGTCTTTAAAAGAAATGCTACAATTGCACATATTAAACAAAAAAAATATTTTAAAGTAACTAAAAAAGTAAAAGAGTTAACATGTAAAATAAAATTATTTGTAAACAACATATTTTGGTATTAAAATGTGGAATTTTTGCAACGGTTAAATATAAATTTAACAAAATTTAAAAAATAAAAACATAAGTAAATTAAAAATTAACAAAATAAAATATTATCAAACAAAAAGAGTAATTAAACCAATTGTAGCAATAGTAGAACCAATATATAAAAGCAGAAAAACATAATAAAAAAGAAGTTGTTTAATGTAGTTAGAAAATTTAATAAAATTTTAAAATATAATAATAAAATAATTTTAGCTGAAAAGTTAGTGAAAAATAAAATAACATATATAAAAACACTGTTAAATAAAAACCATTAAGAGCAGTAATTGAAAATAGGACGCGTAATCTATGCGTAACAAAAGAAATAACCGAAAAAAATAATTTAAAAAATAATAAAAAATAAAAAACTTCAAAACTATAAACATTATCTATTATGTTTTGACCTGTTTCAACAACTACAAAATTAACAAAAAAATTTAATTTTAACATAGATCAAAAACAAAACAAATATTATTACAACTAACAAGAAAAAAGTAAATATTAAAGATAATGGTAACTATAGAATGCATTTAACATACGTCATAACATTTAAAAAATTAGGAAAATTTTATTGATAAAGAAGTCTACATGAAAACAGACAATAGAAAATGATATTTTCAATTTATACCTAAAAATATTAAAAAGGATACAATTAATTGTTTAAAAACTACAATAAAAAATTTTAAATGTACATTATATAGTGTTTGTTAATTTAGAAAAAACAAACATTTTCAAATGTAATACAAAAAATGTTAAAAAAAATGTGTTTTTAAAAAATTTTACGGTAACGCCATACTTTGGCAAAAAATAGTATACTGCTAGTGTAGTTTTTAAATAATGTTGGTCTACATTATTGTTTAACGCGTATTTTTTATTAAGTAGAATTTAAATAAAATTAAAAGTGCATATCATTTTTAACTAACATTATCTTAATTTAAAATTAAGTGATTAAGCAATAAAAAAGGCACTAAAACATTAATATGTAGTAATTACTACCAACGGTCTCCTTTTTCTCAACATGGAAACAACTAAAATATATTTTACCTCACATAGCAGTTATCAGTTTACTTGCAGTTGTTTTAAAAAATACATTAATCAAAACGTCTGTCAATTAGCTAATTGGTTTAAAAAACAAATACCAACTTAAATTTATAGTTTTCAAACAATGTAAACACTTATATTCATATTTTATATTGCATTATTTACTACAAACCAAAAAAAAATTGTTTTAATATAAAATATGTTAAACATTCTTAAATCTATTTATATTTACAAATTAAAACCTGCTTTGTATGCACAAAACAGTTTGTTACTACATAAAACTAACGTTTTTATATTTTAAAATTATAAATGTATATATTTATATATTTATTTTGTTAATATGTTTTACAGATATAAAAACACACTTACATTTTATAAACAATACAATTTTAAATTATATTGTTTTTAAAAAAATACGTTTTTAATAATTGTTATATTATTGGTATTACATATTCGGTTATAATAAAATAACATTTGTCACAAGTATTATTAATACACGTTCTTTTATATTTAAAATCACAAGTAGAATTCGTTTATATAATATAAACAATAATAATGTAAATGCTAGATAAATATGTTTTAAGTATGTAAATAACTAGAAAAAAAGATTGTATTATTTATAAAATTTTTTTTAATTTAAACATGTAGAATGTGTTTATTTTTTAAAACATGATTATTTTTAAGTTATTTTTAACTGCGCAGAAGTAAAATTATGTAAACAATTACTTTAATTAATAACAAATCATATTTTTTGTTGGTTAGAGTTAATTCATTAAATTATTATAATAAATTAATTTTAAAAATGCAACATTATTTATTTAATAAACATTAATTTTGTTAAATTAAAACAAAAGATTTATTAATAAAAAACTTTTAATTAACTACAAAATACAAAACAATTATTTTTTATATATTTACACAAAAATATTATTTATTTAATACAATTTGTTTAAAATATACTTTTTTAATTATTATGCAAAATTATTAATAAAATATTATATTTTTACAATATAAAAATATAGTATTTATAAGTCAACAACATTAGAAGTAATACTAAAATTACCGACATAATTTTATTGTTTTTAACATGTTTAAAAATTAAAATTATAACAATGCTTAATGTTTAAATTAATATTAGTAAAAACATATATAAAAACATTAGACAAAACCGGTAAATAATTAAATATTTTATGCTATTACATTATTAATTATTTTTTTGTTATTTTTGTTTACATTCAGAATATATGTTTTATTTTTGTATTTTAATCCTGCAGTTTAGCAGCAATCAGTTTTATGCATTAATGCTAATTTTTGTTTTATGCAAATAATATATCCGTTTTTATTAAAAATACATTTTTAAATACTAATATTATTATGTAGTTATACGTAGACATGCCTTTTCTGTTGGTAGTAAGATTCAAACTTACACTTACCCAAAATAGTTGTATGATTATTATTTCTGTATAATAAAATACACGTGTGTAAAAAATATTAAAATAAACAACGATTAAACTAAATTTTATTAAACAGTACATAATCACATATGTGTACATTACCTAAAACATTTAACATTAGATAGTTTAATAGTTTAATCACATGTAATAAAAACATTAAAAGTAAATTATTATTCTTACGTATATATTTTACCCAAGAACAAAATGTTTATTATTTTAAAAATTGCAGCCAATTTAAAAAAGTTAAAAATGTATTTAAATTAAGAAAAATAAATATAAATTCACAATTTAAGAAATAAAATATTTTATTTAACATTTGGTACATTTTATGTAAATTGTGTTCGGTTTAAAATATATAATTCTCCCAAATTTTATTATTTTAACAAAAAAAAATAATGTTATGTTTTTATAAAAATTGAAAAAAATATGTTATTTGTTTAAGGATAATACAAATTTATTAATAAAATTTTATACTATTATACTATTATAGTTTTTTTTAAAACTGAATAACAAAATTACTAAAAAAAGCAAACAAAAATTTAAAAACACAGTTTAATATTTTTAACTGTTAACATGTTTTTAATATGTTTTACATGTGTTTTATATTTTTTACCCGTACACAAATAATTATATTAACTAAATTTGCGTAAGAATGTAAAATATTTATTGCATAAAATTATTCGCATTGCAAATGTGTTAATATATAATATATATTGTCTACCATGTTTTTATAAAAATAATAAAAACATACTTTTGTAACAAACTATTGTAATAAAATAATAAGTTTTATTTAATTTATTAATTTACATTAATATACACTTTTGATAAAATATTATACCATTTATTTTATTTTTAATTAATTTTATTTTCAATATAGTTTTTTATGTTTTTTGTATGCTAACTATACACATAGTGCATTATGTTAACAGTAAAAACAATACTTTATTATATAGTATAATTAAGTATTGCATAATAAATTACAGTTTTATAAACTAATAAACTGATTATGCTGATTATACGTGTCAGTATTTATAGAAAAATACAATTAAAGCAATACTAACAATTATGTACTAATTGTTCTTATTCAAATACATTACTGTACATTTTAAAGTATATACCAATAATGTACTAACCATTATATTTAACATTAACAATGTTGTTCCATTTTCTTATATAAATATTTTTTTACTAAATTGGAGTTGTGCGTAACTTACTAAATTTTAAATTTTAACAATTTTATAAAGACAAAAAAAAAGTTTTATTAAATCAGCTATAACAAATATAAAATATTATTTAGTAGGTATTTATTAAATATATAATGTTAATGAATGTGTAATTGTTAATTGTGGGAACGGTTAATGTACATTCTGACACTATTTACATTCAATTATTTTGCTCTTACTTTTTGTGTGCTGTTTTGATTGTATTTTAATTTATTTGTTTGGCAATAAAATATTTTATTTATTTTTAGCATTATCCGTTATTAGTATATTATACTTAGTTTAAATATATAATTAAAAAAATATTTATCCAATAAAATAAAATAATGTTGAATATTATACAAAAACTGTAAAAATAAAAATTTAGAAAACATTTATAAAATAAACGTAATTATTTTAAAATTTTTAAGGTTATTAAATAAAACATTGTTTTATTGTTTTAAAATAAACTAAATATTGTTTAAAAACAAACAAATACTAAAATTAATACTGTAACAACAGTTTATTTAAATAAAACATTTGTAGGAACTACATAGGACACAAAAAAATTGTCATTTCAACTACAAAATAGACACTATTTATGTATTAATTAAAAAACTATAATTATTAATTGTAAGTAATAAAAAAGTATAACAAATTAAATTTTGCAAAAACAAAATACAATAAAATAATTATATTATTTCTCACGTCTATTATTAGTAAAAAACATATTTCATGCATCTTTTCCGGTTACAAAATAATGTTATTTTATATTTACCAATAAATTAAATGTGTTTACATTTATTTTTATTTTTTGTGTTTTTGATTATGTAGCGTTTTAGAATATAAAAGCATTTTAATAATATATATGTCACGATTGTTAAATAAAAATTAAATAAAGGTAACTTTTTTAAATTTTAGCTTATAACTGTTTAAATGTTAATATTACATTAATAAAACATTAAACTTTGTAGACTTTTGACATAATAATAATTCTGTAAAACCTGTAAAAGTGTACTGCGTTTTATAATAAAATATATGGTGTATAACAACATTATTTCTATTATTTAAGTTACTCAATAAAATGCTTTATTTGATAGGTTAACTATACTTAATACCAATTTAAGACATTACTTATCAACGCAACAAAACATTTTGCCTTTAAATTTAAATTTTTGTTTTATTTGCAGAAAATAAAAAATTAATAATAATAAGTATGTTGTTTACTCAATAATTTACAAAAATATTGTATGTGATTTTTTTGTACATTCGTACCAAATGGCTTAACGTTAAATGTGTTAAACCAAATTATATTGTCCTTTTTATGGTGGAATGTGTAAAATTGATTAATGTGTTTTTTTTCGTTTTTAGCAATAATTTTATTAAAATATTTAAAATTTATAACATATTCTTAGTTGTTACATATTATAATTTTCGGTTATTGTCAAAAGGTTAACTCTATGTAAATTTAATAATATTTACTTATATCATAACACACTATTTATTTTCTGTAAAATAAAAACATTTTTATATTATTATTGTTTATTTTAAAAAAATAATTAAAAAATAGGCTAATAAAAAAATTACAAAATTAAACGTAAACATTTTTTTATAAATATTAGAATAATTAAATGTGTATTTTCTTTATCATTGAGTTCAATGAAAATTTAACATTAATCTTAACAATTAATATTTGTTTATTTTTTATAAAATTAAGCACACTGCATAATAATTAATTAATTATTACAAACATTATGTAACTTTAACATATTATCCATGTTTAGATAAATCTAGATTTTTTAAAAATGTTATTAAGGCCGACCCTGTCTATTTTAAGCAACATTTTCTTCATTAAATATAATTAGTTTAACAATATAGCATAATAAAGTTTTATTATTTTTATAAATAAATGTAATATTTTAACGTTATTAATTGTGTAAATTGTAATGTATTAAAAAATTAAAATGAAGTATAATTCATTTTAATAACAACAAAGTTTAAATCATATTTATTTACATTAAATTAATTTAGGAATTTAGGAATTAATTTAGAAAAAATAAATAATAAAAAAATTGCAATAATAAATTTAACGTAAATTAAGTTTTAATTTAAAAAAAAATGTTTAAAAAATAAAAAATGTAAAGTTTTTTTAAGTTTACTGTACATTATTTTAAAGTTATTTAACATACTTCTGGATTAAAAAAAAAGTTTTATTTTATTTATATGCATATTAAGTAAATTTAAAAAATATTAATAATTATATTTAAGTATAAAATAAAATCAATGTTTTTTTTAGTTTCTAATGTATAACCTTTAATACAAAAAGTTAATTTTTTAATAAATTGTTGGTTACCAAGCAACATTTAATTAAATAAGTATATTTAATTGGATTATTAAAAAAATTAAAAAAACTGCGCAAATTGTATTTTATATTAAGTTATTAAATGTAAACCTATATTTTTAACGTAAAAAAATTATTAACATTTTTGAAACTGAAACAATTTATGCAATTAAAAAGTTAATATACTTACTAGCATTTTTTTTACTTTAAGTAAAAAACAGTTTTTAAATTTTTTCTACGACTCATACTACAACAGTTTAATATCTAAATAATAATTAATACATTATCAGTAGTTATTCTAAACTAAATAAGCATTTTTGTGCTAAAGTAGTGTAGCGGCTTACCATTTAATCAAAACTAAATAAAATGGGTTTAAATATACCATTAGTATCTAGTGTCAAATATAGCAAATATAGTATTTGTAAAAAATTAAAAACAACGTTTAGTTTCGTTACATTTGCAAGGCCTCTACAATTTAGACCAGATAAATTTAAAATAACAAAAAAAAGTTTAAAAACAATATAAAACTGGTAATTATTAAACGCTCAAACAGTTTATGAGCCTCACTACTAATTATCTTGCCTAAATAATTAATAGTTAATTAATGTCTCTGCGGTATATATATGACATTAAATAAAATCACTTTGACTAAAAGACAAATTATTCCCCAAATATATAATTTTGCAAATAGTTTAATGGGAATAGTACAAACGTATTACTACATTTTTGTTAACATAGCAAATATTCCAAAAAAAAGTTAATAATCTTGTTCGACTTTTTAAATTTGTTGACATGTTACTTGGGTTAAATATTTCCGTACAAACATTTAAATGTTTTATATATTTTTTTAGTTGTTTACATTTTGCTCATGCATATTTAGATTATATTATAATTACAAATAAATTAATAAAACGCAATTATTTAAAAACAATTAATTTATTTAATTAACAAATTCTTACAATTTATGCAAAAGAATGCTTACAACACAGAAGGTTTGGGTTACTGTGTTGACAAAAACGGTTTTTGACCAAGACCGTATGACTTATCGGGTTTTGAATTGTGTTCTATCGCTTTTAACAAAAAGCAGCTGATACGTTTTTTTAGGTATATTAATTTTTGTCTTAATTATTACCAACAAATTGCACTATTTAACAAAATATTAATATTTTTTAAAATAAAAAATTAGTTAAAGGAGGAAGGTAAACAATTTTTTTGTGTTGCAAGAATACATTAGGCTAAAACTTGTTAATTTAATTATTTTAAAAAAAAAGTTTTTTAGTGCTAATGGTTAATGCATTAAACATTTTTTTTAACGCAGCACTAAACCAAATTATTATTAACCGATGGCAAACAATTTTTTTTTGGTAAACTGAGTTTTACTAGAGCCCGATATGTAACATTTTGTGTGGAGTTATTGGCAATTTTTGCCGCAATTAAACAATTTTTTATATTTGTTAAAAAGTCTCATTTTTTTATATTTACTGACTGCAAACCATTAATTATTATTTTTAATACGCACCATAAGAATTACTATTTAAAAGAAATGGTTTTTAATATCAAATTATTAAAAAAAATAATAATAACGCTTTAATATGGTTTTCTTATTGTGTTTGTTTGCATCCAAATTCGCAGTACTCACATTTACTCTACAATTACAGCATACTTATTATTATTATTATTATTATTATTAAGTTTAATATCTCACTAGAGATACATTCAGCATAAAAAATACATTTTTACCATCAATATAAAAAAGTAGTAGTACAAATAATGGGATCAAAATGAAATAGAATGTCATATGCTAATAAATATAAATATAGTCTTTATAATATGCATGTAATTTTTAAAAAATATTTAAAATTGCTGTACATAGAATAAGTCATTATAAGACACACCTGTTACATTATACTGTGAAATGTCCAAATTAATTTAAATAAATGCGTGGGTGTACCAATTTTTAGTTTGAAGAGTTTCTTAGTAGTTCAATTTTGTTTATCTCTGGATTAGTTAATACTCTGAATAAGTAGGACAGACATGACTTTTTGTATTGACTAGTTTTGGTTTTTATGTGTAGGTAATTTATTCTTGATTTTTCAGAAGCTTTAGAATTGTTAAAAACTGCATGTAGCGGGTGATTGTAATTAGTTATAATCATTAATGCTAATTGTATACAAGATTTAAAATGTTTATTAACAATATCATTTAATAAAATAGAATATTTGATTCCTGCAGATTTTAATACTAATGATATGCATCTTTTTAAAATATTGTAATCTTGTTTTAATAAACCAGAAAAATTTATGGGTGAGCAATATAATAGTAAAGGATAAAAGCATGATGTAATAAACAATTTAGTAATATAATTGTTAACATTTAGTTTTCTTAATCTACTTATATAGTAGCATAAGGATTTGGTTTTTAAAAATATGTGCTTTACATGATCACACCAGGTAAGTATGCTATTTGTGTTTACACTAAGATATTTAATGTTGTTACAAGTGCACATAGTTGTTTGATTTAACTTGAATGTTCTATTTAATTGCATTGTTTATATTAGACGTCTTGTTGTAAATTTAATAAACTTGCATTTTGATGGATTTAAATTAAGATTAAAGATAGTAGACTATTTTTTAATTTTATTAATAGAATTTTTAAAATTGTTTAGATCATTGTTTAAAAAAATCTTTGTGCACAATACCATATCATCTGCAAATTTAAACAAAAGTAATGGCTTCGGCATTTGCAATGGATCTACGTACAATGTAAATAAAAACGGAGATAGTACTGCACCTTGTAGTACTCCATTATTATTTTCTGTAAACTCTGATTATTACGACCAATTTGTGTATATTGTTTTCTTTTTGAGAAACAATTTTGTAGCCAGTTTAAAATGTGGTTGGGCGTTTCAAGTAGCTCAAGACGTTTAAGTAATTTTTCTCTTGATATGCTTTTGAAAGCAGATTTGTGTGTTACTTTAAATGTTTGTACATTTTTTAGCAGTAGATAATTAGCAAAGCCAAACGTAGACCCGCGTTTTATTGCCGGCGATGGGATTCCAACTTGTCTACCGAAGTCTTAATTTGAGCGCTGTACCGTTAAACCACCCCAACACTAAAATAATTATAACTACATTTATACTTAAAGATGCTATTGAATCCTATTAAAAGTGCAAAATGTTTAATAAGATTAAAAATTTAATTACAAGTAATTTACAAAATAACTTGCAAATAGTTGGAAACGATTTACCAACATTATAAGGCATATTATAATAAGAATGAATGTTATAAACTTGTGTAGCTACAGTTACCACCAACTCGCTTATTTTAAAATAGATTAATCTATATGTCGTTGTTAAAATACACAAAGATAAAGAAATTATAATTAAAAAATAAACAAACTGGATAACAAAGCTTTTACTGTTAATGTCAATTTATTACAAATTGCACAAAAAGTAAATTTTATAGGTTTAATAAATCTAAATTATTTATTTAAAGAATATATTTTTTTTGTACGTTACGGTAAGCATTAATACGTAATAATACAGAAAAGAAATGTAGAAGTAAGCAGACACGGTTAATAAGATGGTAGATAATTAAAAATTGTCCTTGTATTAAAACTAAGTTTGCTTTGCGCAATTGTTTTTTAAGTAATTTAACTGTGTTAAAAAATATGTATTGTATAATACACAAAAAATTTGCAATTACACAAAATAGTATTTGTCAAATTGTAAATATACGTCTAATAAACCAACATTTAAAAAAGTAATAAACAGTTGAATAATATATAATAAAAATTAAAAAACAAAAAAAACTTAAATGTAAACTATTTAAAAATGATTAAATAAAATTAACGTTTTATTAAAATTAAACAAAAAACAAAATAATTAAATCAATAAATAATTTAAAAATTTTTGTGTTTGTTTTACATTTTGGAATTTTGTTGTTTCAATTAATAGATTACTGGCTCTTAATCAAATTCACTACATTTTCAAAGACATCGGAAAATGACAAACTTTATGCACATTTTACATTGATTAGGAATAATGTTTTTTTATCTTTAAAAACATTTAAAATATACAAGATTTTTATCAAATTATAAAGATTTTAAATATTTTTTAATAAATTTGCTTTAAAAAAAACATTTTCAGTACAGTAAACAGTACCTATATTGAATATTCAACTATGTATTCATTTATGTTACAAGCAATTTATTATTAAAACAAAAAAATGTTATCAGCAAGTTTTTAAAAATATTTTTATAAAAAAATAGGGTTGTTTTTAGCAACATCAGTAATTGTACGGTTATTATTTGAGAAACTAGATTACTTAAAACTGCTCTTAAACAAAAAACTACATTAAAACAATAGTTTTCTACTTAATTAAACATAGTGGCTTAACAAATACATTGACAACATTTAATATAAACTAATAAATTTACAAAACGTTGCTTTAACAAAAACAAGAAAGATAATGCACGTAGTCTAATAATTTATTATTATTTATTATTTATTATTTTTTTTATTGTACGTAGATTCATTAATAGTACCAAAACCATCACTTTTGTTTAAATTTGCAGATAATATGGTACTGTGCACAAAAGTTTCTTTAAACAATAGTCTAAAAAATTTTGAAAATTTTATTAATAAAATTTAAAAATGGTTTATTAACTTTGATCTCAATTTAAATCCATCAAATGCAAGTTTATTAAATTTACAACAAGGCGTCTAAAAGAAACAATAGAATTAAACAAAACATTCAAGTTAAATCAAACAAATATATGCACCTGTAACAAAATTCAATATATTGGTGTACAATTAAATAGCATACTTATCTGGAATAATTATGTAGAGCAAATATTTTTAAAAACCAAATCCTTATACTACTATATAAGAAAATTAAGAAAACTAAATGTTAACAATTATATTACTAAATTGTTCATTACATCATCTTTTTATCTTTTGATATTATATTGCTCACCCGTAATTTTTTCTGGTTTATTAAAACAGGATTACGTTATTTAAAAAAAATGCATATCATTAGTATCAAAATCTTCAAGAATCAAATATTCTACCTTATTAAATGATATTGTCGATAAACATTTTAAATCATGTATACAATTAGCATCAAGGATTGAAAATAATAACAATTACCCGCTACATGCAGTTTTAACAATTATAAAGCTTCTGGAAAAACAAGAAGAACTTACCTGCACATAAAAGCCAAAACTTATCAATACAAAATATCATGTCTGCCCTACTTATATAGAGTGTTAACCAATCCAAAATCAAACAAAATTGAACTACTAAAAAACCTATCAAAGTAGGAATTGTTTTACTTACGCATTCATTTGAACTAATTTGGACATCTTACAGTACAAGTTGTGCCTTATAATGACTCATTCTATGCACAACAACTTTGAATATTATTTTTAAAAATTACATGCATACTCTATAAACTATATTTATATTTATTAACATATGACATTCTCGTCAGTCACAAACATATAACATTTTAGTATATATATACAACAATAAAAAAAGGGGGTACAGATAACATTTATATTAGTACAACTTAAACATTTACACACAATTATTACGACCAAGTTAAGTTTAAATGTTATCTGTACACCCACGTTTTTATTGTTGTATATATATACTAAAATGTTATATGTTTGTGACTGACGAGAATACAAAATGAATTCATCTCACAATTTACGTCTTTATATTTTATTTGAATTATAAAGGGAACCCAATGTTTTAAATATGACATTTTATTTCATTTTGATCCCATTATTTTTGTACTACTATTTTTTATTTTTTTATATTGTTGGTAAAAATGTATTATATGTTGAATGTATTTCTAGTGAGATATAAAGGCTTAATAATAATAATAATAATGAATTTAATTTTTGCAATGTTTCATTAAAAACTTGGGTGTAAATTGTGTCTATTATTATTTTATTATAAATGTATAAATGTTATTAATACGTATATTTTACCATTAGCAACATGCTCCAAGTGTAAAATTGTTTTACAAAATATTTAAAATATTTTTGTTTAATAACTGTTAGTAACAATAATCTAATTTTACTTGCAAGTAATTTTAACAATACGAATACATATATTTTTTATTTATGGGTTCAACCTATATAGTAAACAATACTAGAGGTAACTCTAAGTTGGAATATGTTTTTAATAATGCTTTCTATTTAAAAAAAACAAATACCTTGTTTTATTGATTTTGTTAAAACCCTTAATTATTCGAGCAGTTTTTACAACGTATTCTAAAAAATATAACCATTTTTCTAAATCATATGTAAATTATATTTGTTGGTTTGAGCTTTATTACAACAACATTTAAAAAACAAATTTATTTTTTAAACAACACTATATTACTATAAAAATAAAATTACTTTAACACTGCTACAATCCGTTTTGCTACAGTAATTAAAAATTATTTAAAATTAAAATACTTGCAGCACACATTAATATTACGTCTATAGAACTAAAAAGGCTACGCAGACATAAGCTACTTTGTAGCAAACAAAGCTTTGAAAAACATTCACAATACAAAGTTTACCAAATTCCGTAAACCAAAACAGAATAGAAAAATTGTAAAAAACTTTCAAAATTATCCCATTTCCAAAAAGCATACAAAAAAAAGTTTAAAAAAATTTAATTTATTTCATGCTTGTCATTGCTCGTCAAGTTGATTAAGAATAAACTAATTAATACATTTGAAGCAAGTAGTGATCTATTTTAATTTGTGTACAAGCAGAACAGTTCTACAATTAATGGTGTAGCCAGCTTTATTAATTACGTTGCTAAATTACTAAATAACAAAAAAGATGCTAGCTGCTTGTTTGTTAATTATAAATCATTTTATAGCATATGCAAAAGTAAACTGTTTATGCGTTTTATTAAACTCAACGTACCTAATTACACAATTAAATAGTTATTTAATTATTTTGAAAACAGAACACAATACAACAAATTGGGTGTACAAAATCCATTTTAATTTAAAATGACCAAAATATTTTGGTAAACGATAAAACCAACTAAAAAAAAAGTTTCATAAAACGGAGCCAATAAAAATCAAACAAACCTTTGTGTGAATGTGTAATTACTTGTAATTGGGGATACAAGATTAAAAATGTGACCAATTTTGAACGATGACGTAATACAAATGGTACAGTGCTATGTACATCGTTTTTTTTAATTGCATTTTTAAAGTGAAAGAATTTGTTTTTAATAAAAAAATGCACCAACCCTACTAATATATATTTTTTTAATTTTTTTTCTTTTGTTAATATTATTATTTACTTGCCTTGTGTACACAGGAACAGTTCGTCACTTGGTCGTAAAAACTTTAAGAAATATTTTTGATTATTAAGTTGTATATGTAGCAACTCCAACCATTTACTTTATTGTAATATTAGCAAATCATTTGCATTGAACATAATAGAAAAATCGCACATACATGTTAAGTGCAAAACCAATGTACTTTTTTTTATATCTGTTGCTTTCAGCTAGATTATTATTCAATTCAAACAAAGTTTAAAGTGACCTTTACATTAGACTTTTTAAAGTATAATTCTGTTTTTGCTTTTATTGGTCTGACCAATTACCGTTGTTTGTATTCTGCCTATTTTAATTTGTGACTATTTATTATGTTTTATTTAAGATATTAATTTATTAGGTATAATTACTCAAAAGTATGTACGAAAAACTACTTATACTGAAGTATTTAAGCTAATAACCATAATTAGTAAAAATTTTAATAAGTATATATATATATATATATATATATATATTATTTTATTTTTTTCTAAATAAAAATATGATAATAATAATAATAAATATAGCAATAATATTATGTTAATAAAGAAGGCTAAAAATAGATAACACTTAAAAGGTATATGTTTTTTTTTCTGAAAATGTTCACATTCAATTACATTAAGTGTTTTTTTAATAATAACTTATAACATATAAAGTTGGTATATATTACATTTTTTTAATTAATAGTTTATAAAATTGTATTCGCACTTGAATTAAAAAAAATTGGCATCAATATATATATATATATATATATATATATATATATATATACTTTTTTATTATAATTCACATTTTTTACTAAAAAAATGATGTAACTACAGGTGTTATTTTTTTCTGTTTAATTTGCTTAGGTATGTTTTTTAACAATTAAAATGTGACCTTATTTTACATATAATTTTTAACAATTATTAAAATAAATTTTATATTTTAAAATATATGTTTACATTGCTTTATAATTATGTTAAGGATTATTGTTATTTATTACGTTTAATATTCATTAATTTAATTAATTTTATAAAAATTATATTTTTATTGCTGTAACAATATTGATAACATAATAATTTTATGAATAATGTGCAAGATGTGTTACAATTATTTTAACAATTAATAATGTATAATTTATTTTTTCTAATTAATTTTTTTTAATCTATAAATAAAAAAACAATTTGTAAAAACTATGTATTTATAAATATTTATTTTAATATAAAAAAAATAATTTATTTTATTTATACATATTAATATATAGTTAATTATGAGTAATAACACAAAAAAATTAAATACAAGCAATTTTATAAGCATAAAATAATAACAAACATTTATTTAGTTTATCATAATTACTAAAAATATATGTTTTATATAGTAGGTTGTGTTAAAAACCATTAAATGCATATATAAAACATAATTTGTAATTTGTAGTAAATTAATGTTTCTAATGTTTTTTTAAATTAAAACAAAATAATTAAATTAAACAAGTAACAGCAAATGGTAAGCATTACAAACCAATATTAATTATTTACTAATTATCGGCAATATTGAAATAATTATATGTTTGATTATATAGTGGTAATAAACATAGTTAATGTTATTAAAAATTAAAATTAAAAATTAAATTTTGAGTTTGTGCGGTATATATATAATAAAAAATTGTAATTTTTAAAATATTTTTTAATTCACTAAATGTTATACAAAATACTTATATATTTATGTTTTGTATTCTATATTGTAAATTTATAAAATATATTATATAGTATATGTAAACTTTAAAAAATAATTAATAATATTTTTGTTATCACAACATTTAAAAATAAAACAAATGTTAAAAGTATTATTATTAGTTTGGTATTGTATATAAGAATATTTGCAAATTTACCCAATTTCTAATAGTTCGTTTTATTTCTAAAATAACATGAAGCACTATACATATTATAAAAAATAGCTGCACATTGAAAATTCTGCAACATTAGATTTTTTTGTAAACTTTTAGTAAACTACTTTAAGAAGTGATTTATTATAAAATTAATTAGTATAATTAGTTTTCAATTTATTATACATAATTATATATGCATTTTTTTATATACATGTATAAGATTTAACATATTGCATTAATGTAACACATTATTAATAATATTTATTATAGCACACATTAGTGTTAAATAAAATGATTAAAATTACATTTAATGTTTATTAATTACAAAGATACAAACAAATTATATTTTTCAAATTTTGTGTATACGTTTTTTTATAATAAAGCAAAAAAATATTAATTTTATGATGTAATACCGCATTACTTTATAAAAATATTACTTTTTATTAAAGGCAATCAGTACTTAAAATAATTTATATAATTGTGTAAATTAAGTTTAAACTGTTTAAATTTACTAAGTTTTTAAAAATTAATAAAACATGTTTATTTGTTTTAATATAGCAATATGCAAACATGTAAAAAAAATAACACAATTTTATATGTGAAATATATTTTATTAAAAAACACAAATACAATTACAATACATAACAAAATCAATACAATAATTAATAAACATAAATAATTTGAAAATATAAAACTGTAACTTAATAAATACGTATGTTTTAACTTTTGCAAGTTGTTATACATTTTTTAATTTGCAACTTATATTAAACTATTTATTATTTTTTTAAAATTACAATCTAACAATCCATTATTTTAACAACTAAAACCAGTTTAATTTACAAATTTAACACAAAAATAATATACTCTACATAATTCACATTTTAAAAATAAACATAACTGAACCACTGGTTAGAATTTTTTTAAATATTTAATCTTAATTGTGATTTGTTTGTTATTCAGGTTTTTATATGCATTTAAACATTTAAAAAAATAGATGGATATGATAACTTAGCAACATTAATTTGTAATTTTCAAACATAAAACTTTGTTTATTTTAACTTAAATTATTTTAAACTTATTTTTTGTTTAAAAGTAATAAACGTAAATAACAATAACATTAATTAACACAATGTTATATTAATATAATAAAATTACAATAAAATGAGATGTTTAAATATAAACATATTATTTTAAAATTTGGTTTAAAAAATAGCATGAAAACGTTCTTATATGGTAATATATATTTAACAATAAAATAATTTAAATATTTTTTAATAATACGTTGTACAAAATGTGTGTCAAATACATAAACATTTATTGCGTAAGTATTTATTAATAATTATATGTAAACATTAAGATTAAACTGGTATTTAAAATGGTGGAATTTAAAATTTTATAATATTAACATATAAATATTGTATATAAAATATTAAACTAAAAACTTCTAAATTATTTTTTGTTTAAAAATAAACAAAATGATTTAAAACATGTGTTTATACTTATTTACTAATTGTTATTACTTAATATTGATATTGACGCAAATATTTAAATTAAATTTAAACAAATACATAACCAACTTACTTTAATTATACAGTTTAACAAAACACTTTTTTTATATTAATTATTGTTTTTTTGAAAAAATGTTTATAAAATAAAATGAATTTTAATAATAATAATATAACTAACAATAATTTAACTAATAATTTTAAAAAATTAAGGTTTGTAAACATTTATATTGGTATTAACAATAGTTTATTTTACATTCTACAAATAAAACATAAATTAAATAATTATTTTAATTTAAAATGTATTGTTGTTTTCTATAATAATTAAATTATTAATAATAATAATAAATTAAAATAATTAGTATACAAACATTAATGTTTACTACATACATGTTACTAATTATATAAGTTTATATACATTACATATTGTGTGCCATATATTTAATACCTTTTAATTTTAATTTAAAAAAATTTACACCATTTTTTTTAAAGTTTATTACTTTATTTTTGTATTAATTATTTTATTATAATTATATAAATTATAAAAATAATCTTTTAATTTTTTTCTAATATACCTGTTTTTAAACATTGTTTTTTACACGTGCTCAAATACAATATTTAAAAAATATTATAAAAATAATAAGTAAATATTGTATTAACATTAATTGTTAAAAACATATTGTTTTAGAATGCGTTTTAACGGACAAAAACGGTTTTTCAAAACCCAAATACAATTTTAGTCAGAATATTTCCTAATTTTGTAATTCACAATTATGGTAGTTAGTATAAACTGTTATAAATATAAATTAAATAGTTTAACTAATTTATATTAATACAAAATAAATATTACAAATCTAAAAACAAAAAAATGTATTAACATATGTTATTTATTGTAAAAAATGTACAATTTTTAAAATAAACATTTATGATGTTTTATATTAATTTGTATACTATATTTTACATTGTTAAATTTAATACATGTAATGTTTAATTATTGTAAAATTATTTTATCAATATGTATATATATATATATATATATATATGTTTAAAAAGTTACATTAGTTTGTTAAACAATAATAAAAAAGTACAAGTATAATAACAGTAAAAGCGGTAAGTCAAAATCTAAATACTATTCTTGTCTGTAATATACTCCTTTTTTAAGCAAAAAAATGTACTACACTATTGTAAAAAATAATTGGTAAAAACATTTTATAATTAATTATGGTTACTGGTACTTTGTGAATATATATTGCTTGACATAAAATTGAATATTAATTGCTTTAATAATTGTACGTATACACAACTAAACTATGTTTGTAAAATTAAATTGAATTGTAATTTATATATTAATAAATTTTTAGAATAATTTTATTAAATAAAATATTTATATTATTTACAATTTTTACAAAAAAACCCTTAAACTTTAATATTGTTTTAAATTCGACATGTAACGTTATTTGTTGCACGTATATTTACAATTGTAATATATTTATTTGTTGAATCTATATAATAATGGTAATTACATTATTTTTATTTGTTATTTTAAATAAATTTACTTAACAAAAGTAAATTTAATTATAAATAACTTAAATTACTGTAAATGTATAAAATTAAATCTAGTTTCCACGAAATAATTAATTTAAAAAAAACTATGAATATCCACATAATTAAGATTAATATTATTTAATGCAATGCATACATTATTAAAACTATAAAAAAAATTGTACAATTTAATATAAAATTAAAATATTTACGTATTTATTACACTATTATTTTTTATGTTGTTATAAGGACTATTATGTGCAATTTTTAAACGTAATTATAATGTTTTTAGAAATTTTATATTAGTATTGTCAGATTCACTTGAATAATAAATTTACTAAATTTTCCAGTTAACTAAGAGCATTGTACAGTTGTTTTATTCTTATTTAAAATTATTAACAGCGCATACCTTTTAAGTTTTACACGCACATAAACTTAAACCCACGCCCTATCTAGTGTCAGGCCAACGGCTTAAACCACTGATCTTAGGGTAGATGACCTTTAATCTGTAATTTTATTATTTATAGTGAATCTGATTAATTTTAATTGCTCAGTGTCCTCAAATGCTGCTACGTTACTGCCGCTTTTTACAAGTAAAAGAATCTTTTTACTAGGACTTTTCCATATATGTACTTGCATACTACCAGGTTTAATAGCCTATATGGTACAGTTCGGTTATATTTAACAATGGAGTTTTTGAGGGATTATGTTTTTAGAAATGTTATATTAGTATTAACAGATTCACTTAAATAATAAATGTACTATGTTTTTTAGTCAACTAGGGGCACTGTACAGCTGTTTTATCCTTATTTTGAATTATTAGCAGCGCATACCTTTCAAGTTTTACACACACATGAATTTGATCAGATTTACTATAAATAATAAATTTACAGGTTGAAGGTCATCCACCCGTAGCTCAGTGGTTTAAGGCGCTAGCTTGACACCATATAGGGCGTAAGTTTAAGTTTATGTATGTGTACAACTTAAAAATTATGCGCTGCTGATGATTCCAAATAAGGATGAAACAGCTGTACGGTGCTTTTAGTTGACTCAAGAACCTAGTAAATTTATTGTTTAAGTAAATTTGACAATACTAATTTAAATTTTTAAAAACATATTTTTTTAAAAACTTTATTGTTAATTATAATGTATTAATATTTTAATATACATGTTAATTATATTTATATACGTTTACACAATGTGCATATTATATTACAAAACTTTACGGCGCATGTACAAGCAATACAATTTAGCACCAAATAAACGTGTTATATTAAATTTATTTAAATTTAAGAATATTGTTATAAAACCGTTTTTATTAAAATATGTTTAGAATTATAATATTTATTTTATTTTATATTACAATTTAATAAATATTTAAATTATGAACAACATATTACAATTATTTGTTTATATAAATTTAGTTTAAAAACTTAAATAACTTATCCATTGACGATATTTAATGTGTTGTTCATGTAAACAAGTAAATTAATTGTTTAATTAATTAAACAAAAATAAATAAATATTAAGTTTTTAAAAACGTGTAAAATATTTTTATAATTTATATTTAATTACCTATACGAGCACTAATTACAATCGTAGTATTCTTAAACTTTACAATTATATTAATTATTTATTTAAACAAAATTATAATTCAATTTTGTTAATCTAACCTGCGTTAATGCAAATTATTTTTAATTTTTTAAAATTATGATATACAATAAAATTAGCATTAATAAAACATTATTACAGTTTATAAAAACATAATTTTACATATCAGTGCATAATATAAGTAAAACTATTTAAAACATTTTTTAAATATCCAAAAACGTTTTGTTTTTATTATTATTATTGCACACGCATTGTTGTAAGAAGTTTTTTATGCAATTTGTAAATAAATGTTATCAACAATACTATTACTATTCTAACATTTAAAAAATATTTTTTAGTGTTAAACATATAATAGGGCAAATATTTACAAATCTGTAATATATATATATATATATTTTAAACAATTAGCAGTAGCTAAATTTGTTATAATACACTGTTATAAACTGTTTTGTAATAAAAATAATTATGTAAATCTTTTGTATTTAACAATTTAAAATTATTTATTTTTTGTAATAATTTATTTAAAAATTGTTATTTTTGTAAAATTACATTTTTTAATATACAATGTTTTATGTCCAGAAGATACAATTGATGCATATCCATTTGTGAAATGACCTTGGCCTTTTTATTGCATTTGGCTAATACCCAAAATATCTAAGTTGTACTTTTTTATTTTTTGAAAGACTTATTCTAGCTGTCCAGTACAAAAAAGAGTATGCACATTCTATGTCCCAACACTGGTTAAGGTTTTTGCATTAAAGATTTTGCAAATCGACGATTGAACTTTTTTTCAGATTTTAATTAACTCTTTCATATGTGTAACTATGTTAAAATACGCGCAATTACTTATTTGCCGTTGTTTGCCAAAATGGCGTATTCTTATTTTTTCCGTAACAGTATATTTTTTTTAGAAAAGCCAGGTTGCTAACCTTGCGTTCAAACTCTCCTTGTTTATCCAGAATTAGGAATGGTTAGATTAAATTATTTGTGATCCAAATTAGGCGGAGTTAAAAACCTTGTAAGTACAGTGTGCTAACCAACTGAGCCACAAAACACATTCAATGTATATTAATTTTTAAGACGGTAGATACCTACTAAACAAAACAATAACACTATATATAAATGTCATGTTTTTATTTTATAAAGTATATTTACAAAGATGCAAAATTATTGTTTTGTAAATAAAAACAATAAAGAATAAATCTATTATTTTTTGTTATTATTTACAAATGCTTTAAATATTTTTTTAAAAACTTTTTATTTGCAGTGTCACAATGTAAGGCAATTTATTAAAACAATAATTGTTATTGTTAAAATTGTACAATAGTATTCAACATTGCATACACTTATGTACTTTATTTAACAATTATTTTTTATTAAAATTAATTAATGTTGATAACGTTGATTAGAAAAAATTTTATTATTTATTTTGTAAAGAAACATTTTTTGTAATAATAACGATAAATAGTTAATAAAAATAAAATTGGAAATGTTTTTGCCCAAAATTAGAATAAATTAGTTGCAATAAATTATTTGTTTAAAAAATATCGTAATATTTATTACTGTTAGTATTAGTACCGGTTTACTATATACATTTCACAAAAAATTGGGTATTTAGCAATTTAAATTTGCTTTTGTATTAAATAGGTATTAAAATATTTGAATATGTAACAACACATGTGTTATGTGTTTGTTATTTTTTGTAAAATAGTCCATATTTTTAAAACTTTTGGGACATTCCATTGTTACTACAATACAAATTAGCAAAACGAAAGACTGACGTAAATAAATATTATAATAATTAGTGTATTACTAAATTAAAAAAAAAGCTAAAAAATATTTTTAAATGTTTAGAAATTCAAAAGTAATAATGCAAAATTAAAACGTTGCAATTAATAAAAAACATACTTTTTTAATTGGTAAACAAAAACGTTACTAAATTGTAAATATTAATTTTAATAAATGTGTTATTATAAACAAATTATGTATATTAAACAAACTATTTTTTATTATTTTGTTTTATAAACGTTATCACATTTATATAATTACAGCTTCTAGTTCACGTAAATTTTAACAATTTATATGTAGTTTAGTTTTAAAAATGTATAGATATTTAGTTAAATAATAAACACAATATATATAATGTAAAATATAATAAAAAAATCAAAAATAAATTTAAATATTTAAATAATATAATCATAAAAAAGCAAAAACTTATAAATATGTAAATATATACAAAAAATTGCGACTATTGAATTATTAATAATTTTTAAAATCACTATGTAAATAATGTAATACAGTACCAATATTTACTTTTAAAATGTTCAATATTTACTAAAATTTAATACGCAATATCTTTATTTGGATTATATATATATATATATATATATATATATATATATATAATATTATATTAATTTAGGGCTTTTTTATATATTATGTTAAAACTAGCAATTAATAATAAAAAAGTACTGAAACAAAATTTATAAACAATACAATTAACTATTAATTTATGTTTTTATAATAATATAATTTAAGTTTTATGGTATAATACCAGACAATTTTTTTTAAGTTTTGTTTTGTAAATTCGAAATGGTAAAATTGTAATTGTGTTAATAATATAGTTCATATTTGTTAGTAATTAATGTTACATATTTATAAATAATGTTTTTTGTGTTTTTATTGTTTTACAAATAAAATATTGAATTAAATTATTTGCAGCTGATCAATGTAAGAATAATTATAAAAAAAATAATTTGTAAAATGTTTATAAAATTTACACATATGTATTAATTTTATTTAACAAAATATGTACAATTTAATTACATTTTAATTTTAAATTATGTAAAATAATAAACATATTAGATGTGTTTGTTTAATATACAATAAACTTAATTTGCAAGTATAATCTAATGCATAATTTAAACGCAAAATATAATATGTACCATATAGTCCAGTAACATATATGCAACACACATATGTTTGCATTCTAAATAAATACTAATATTAAAATTACAAACTAGCTTTCGTTTCGATTTTGTGTTGTAAATACACGCATGTTTTATTTTCCTTTATGTTGTAGTTACTTGTAAATTTTAGTAGTTTAATAATATTATTAACTAAATCTGTAAGTAAGTTTTGTTAAAATGCTTACAGTTTTAATGTATGGTTTATAAAAATGTCCACCTATTAATTCTGATTGTATGTAGTTACAAAAATATGTTTTTAAACAAAATGACATTTAACATTAAATTAATAAATAAGTATATTAAAATTGCACAAAAGTATATGTGCAAAAATTAAACGGTTTAAATAATAAGGTATTGCAAATAACTAACAACATTATTTATATGTAATAAAATGGTAGATGTTTAGTCTTAATTTGTGTAAATTATGCGAAAAGTACAGTATGTTATTTGTTAGCTAGTTGTGTTACAAAATATGTATTTTGTTTATTATTTTATGATTGTGTATTTATAAAAAACATTTTATTTATTTTTATGCAATAGTGCTGTTGATTGATCATTTTAAATGTTTGTTTACAATTTTTAATTTTATACATATCCGTATAAAAGATTAATTGTGTGTAAATAAATATATTTTAATAATAATTAATTTTATTATTTTATCTATAATTAATTTATCTGAATGTATTAAATGGAACCACAACAAATTAACAAAGTTGTATTTTGTAGAAAACATTGACATTATCATGTTAATATCACTTTCGAATTGTTTTACTGCTTGATTGTTTAAAAACAAATTTGCAATGCACTACTTAACAACACTCAATATAGACAAAAGTTATTCTCCGTTTATTGTCCAAAAATATTAATAGAGCAGCTGCAATTTATGCCTCAACGCAAATTTCGTAATAGTAATTTATTATTATTATTAACTTAAAAAATGTTAGATAGATTTTACCTAGTAATGATTAGATATGTAAACGGTAATAATTAGCATTTTCAATTTTGTTTTTGTATTTAATGTGTTAACACCAATACAATTTAGGAAAAAATAAAATGCTATAATAAAATTGTATAAAGGCTAACATTAATAAATATTAATTACAATAATAATACATTTTATAAATAATTTACGTAATATATATTATTTTAAACGTAAGATAGTAGTAATATACATGTAACTGAGTTAAAGTTTGTTTATTATACATTATTATGGTTATTATCAATTATAATACAAGACAAACATCATTTAATGCAACTAATTATTTGTATACATGTTTGCCGTATTGTAAAAAAAAACATTTTAAATTTAAAATAACACACTTTTTTTTTCTTATAACAACTGTCATTTATAGTATTAAACAATTTATTATAACAATGTTATGGTAAATGTTTGTATATTATAACCTTTTATATCGTGCATCCAGTACATCCAATAAGTGCAAACATAATAATTGCATATATGTATATTCCCTTAAATGTCAAAACATTTTTTATCTTTAAAACTTTTACAACAATTTATTTATGGTTTTAATGATACTTTATGTTGTTGTTCATTTTACAAGTGTTTTAATTAACAAATCTAGTTATTTGCAGTTGCATCACTAACAATTAATTATTTAAAATAAACATACAAATTTATTATTGTGAATGTACCGTTTTCTTTAGTTTTAAACTATTTTATTTTAATTATTAAACATAATAATATTAAATAAAATTAACAAATTTATGAAAAAACATTAGTTTACAAAATTGTGCAATATATGTATTTAAAAAAATAATATTGTAATGGTGAAATTATAGAAATACTAACATTGTATAATATAGACCTTAGTATTTTAATTAATTTAATATTATTATAATGTTAGATATAGTAAATCGTATAAATAATTTTAATAACCTAACTTAGTATACATATTAAAAGAACATTATTTTGCATACTTAGAAAAACGTTTTAATTTATTCTATTATAAAAATACTCTATTTTATATAACCGCAATATTTATCTGTTTATTAATATGTTTCTAAAAACATGTTTACTAAATATAACATTGTTACTTATATTAATGTTATAATAACGCATACATTTAATTGTTAAACATGCCGGGGTGGTCTAGCGGTACAGAGCTCAAATTCGGATCTTGGTGTAGATGGGTTTGAATCCCATTGCCGGCACTAAAATGCGGGTTTACGTTTGGCTTCGCTAATTGTCTACTGCTAAAAGATATTTTTTGTGCAAACATTTAAAGTAACAAACATAAAAAAATATATTAATTAATATTATTTATGTTTAAAACATTATTAATAATATTTCGCTATATAAACAATGCATATTGTACACAACATGTTTTTGCATTGGCTTACAATTTAATTGTTTAAAAATAAACAATGCTTTTATTACTAAAATTACTTTATTTGTATTTTAAAAACAAAATGTTTTTAAAATAATAGTGACACATAATAATAGCAATAACATTTTAATTGTTTTTACCCAATATTTATTCAATAGTTTAGTTGCAATTTATGTTTTTAACCAACATTAATTGTTTAATAAATTGTGTAATATTAATTATTTTCAGTATCAGTACTGGATTTGTTGACAAATTAACCAAACAGTTAAAATAATTTTGCGTAAAAAATAACAACAAGCTGTTTGTGTGTTAAATGTGTATTGTTATATGTAATGAAGGTATGTGTTATTTACTACATAATTTTTGTTACATAGTTTGTTATTTTAAAGACTATAAAAACATTGCATAAACACTGGTATAATAAAATATTATAGTAATTAAATTACATTATGTAATTATACATAAATAATTGTCATATTTAATATTTAAAAAAATAATAATAATAAATGTAAAATAAATGTAAGTATATTAAAACCGTGCATATAGTGCACATTGTAAATGCATTTTTGTATATTCGTTTATGTAACAAAACATTTACGTTTAAAATTTAAAAAATACTTTAATTATTGTTCTAACAATACTTTAATTGTTTTATTTTTTACAAATATATTATTTAACATACGTAGTTGCATTACTACAATCAGTGATCAACAATAAAAATAAAAATAAATTATTAAACATATGGTTAAATTTAGTATTAAAATTAAATTATTTTAAGTAGTAAACAATACAATTTTATATATTACTACATATTAATACAATAAAATAATTTGAAATAAAATTGGTTAAATAACTTTGCTGTATTTATATTGCGTATAACTAAAAAATATATATTATACAAATATTTTGCTATTTTTTATGTTATTATAGCTACGGTTTCAGGTAAAGTATATGCATTGTTACGAAATGTTAACTATTTTAATAAATGTTAGTAAATTTTAACAATAAATTTTATAAGGCAAATAATTACAAAAATCAAAATATAGAAATTAAATTATGTTAATTAATGCAACTTACATTCTCAATATCATAGGACATCAACGACAACAAGCTCCTAGTTTAAATTCAAAAATGTTATTAATTATTATTATTAAAATTAAAAAATTATTGTTTATTTACATTGTTAAAAAAATCTCATTATATTAAACAATTTTAAAACAAATATATTTATTACAAAACGATTACCAAAACGTTGACATGTAGTGTTTCCATAAAACAATAAGATTTATATATTTACATGCAAGAAAAAGTTTATATATATATATAAAATGTATGCTTTACATTATTACACCAGGTAAGTAAACTATTTATGTTTACACTAAGGCATTTTCATGTGCCGGTAAGGTTTTTTGTTTTTCCAAAAGGTTTAGAAATGTTTAAAGCTGCGTCTAGTGAGTAATTTGCATTACTTTCAATTCTTGATACTACTAATATACAAAATTTAAAATGTCTATTAACATTTAAAAAAATAGAACATTTAATTCCTGCAAATGTTAACACCATTAATATGCATATGTTAACCATTATAATCCTGCTTGAATAAACAAAAATTACTTGTTATTGATTGCGTTTTGTTTACAAGGTAATAAAAAAATTTACTAAGTAAACATTAGCCATTACATTTTTTTTGCGACATATTGTTATTTACTGCTTTATTTTTGTCCAACGTTTTATCTAAAAATAATTGTATAACGCAATAATAATTGTAAAACAAATGTTAGGTATTATTACTGTGTTTATAGTGCATATTATATATATATATATATATATACATATATGCTTTATATATTAGAATATTTGCGATGTTTATATTTTTTAAATTTTGTTATTGTACTTAAAGTAATTGCATTTATTCAATATGCAGTTAACTTTATTAAAAAAAAAAATTATTATAAGTACTTAACAGTACAATTTTATATATTACAACACAACAATAAAACAAAATTATTTAAAATAGAATTAATTAAAAAACTTTGGTGTAAACTATGTATACTTAATAGGTGTATATTAAACAAAGATTTGCTATTTTTTTGTTTTTATAGCTGCGACTACAAGTAAAGTTTTTAAAAAGCTTTGAATTTAAAACTACCTAATAAGATGTCCTTATCGCTACTACTGTCATTAAACTGCAGGTCAATATTAAAAAAAAATGTTGATCTACGATCTCTTATAGCAAACAAATTACATATGAATAGCTGTGTGATAATAATCCAAAAATCATGGTTAAATATATATATTGAGAATAATCTTTTAGAATTTGACAATTTTTTTATATTTCGATTTAATAAAAAAAAATAGCGCTAAGAAACGTGGGGGAGGCTTTTTTACATACATTAATAAATAATCCTGTAATAATCCTAAATTTAAAATTGAATATTTGCAAAATGGAATTGAGTGTTTAATTGTTAACTGCACAAATAAATACATGTATCACTACAAAAATATAACATTATACATATTTATATAGCACTTTCTACTAGCATTGTGAAAATTAATTATTTTAACAATCAACCAGTTGATTATTTTATTAGTGTTAATAAAAATACTTTAATCATTTTAGCTAGTGATATCAATGATGCGAATACTAACATATTCAAACTAATGGGCCTTACTAATCTACTTAAATTTTCTACAAGATTTACAAACAACTAAGTTATATTTTTGCAAATGCCCCGGATTATTTTTTAGTAAAACAACATATACTCCTTTCAACATCTGACCAATCAATACTTTGTCTACTTCCAAAAATATACTTGAATCATTATTATTCAAAATATGTAATGCCTATTTTTAAATCATTTATACATGTGCGAGATACATTTAATTCAAATGTAGCATTACTTAAATCTGCAATATTAAACTTAAATAACATTAATTTTAACAATGTTAGCCTAAATAAGGCTACAGTACTTTTTACTGACCTTACTAACAAATATATTAACAAATATTGTTAATTAGTTAAGGTCCATATTAGAAACAATAATATTTCTTTATTCAATCTTAAAAGCTTAGACGAGAAAAAAAAGTAGCATAAAAATCTAGTCAATATACTAAATTAAAAAACTTAAACATGAAAATAAAAATAAACAAACTTAATAACAGTGCTAATAATTTTTTTTAAACAAACCGTGATCAAGAAAAAAATTACTTAAACGTCTTGAGCTACTTAAAACGCCCAACCACATTTTAAACTGGGTACGAAATTATTTCTCAAAAAAAAAACAATTTACACAAATTGATCGTAATAAATTAGAGTTAACAGAAAATAATAATGGCTTTTCACAAGGTGCAGTAATATCTCCGTTTTTATTTTTATTGTACGTAAATTTATTGCCAGTGCCAAAGATATCATTTTTGTTTAAATTTGCAAATAATATGGTATTGTGCGCAAAGATTTCTTTAAACAATAATCTAAACAATTTTGAAAATGTTATTAATAACATTAAAAAATAGTCTGTTAACTTTGATTTTAATTTATATCCATAAAAATGCAAGTTTATTAAATTTACAACAAGGTCTTCAAGAAAAACAATGGAATTAAACATAACATTTAAGTTAAATCAAACAAATATATACACTTGTAACAAAATTAAATATCTTGGTGCAAACATAAATAGCATACTTACCTGGTGTAATCATATATTTTTAAAAACCAAATTGTTGTGCTACTATATAAGAATATTAAAAAAAACTAAATGTTATCAATAATATTACTAAAATGTTTATTACATCATGCTTTTATCCTTTGATATTATATTTTTCACACACATTTTTTTCTGTTTTTTTAATAAACATTTTAAATGCTGTATACAATTAGCATCAAGGATTGAAAATAATAACAATCACCAGTTACATGTAGCTTTTAATAATTGTCAAGCTTCTGAAAAAACAAGAAGAACCTACCTGCACATAAAAACCAAAATTAATCAATACAAATATTCATGTCTTCTCTATTTATCCAAAGTATTAACCAATGCAGAATCAAAGAAAATAAAACTACTAAAAAACTTATCTAAGTAGAAATTGTTTTACATACGCATTCATTTGAACTAATTTGGACATCTCACAGTACAAATGTGCCTTATAATGACTTATTCTATGTACAGCAATAGTGAATGTATTTTTTTAATAATTATATGCATACTATATAGAGTATATTTATATTTATTAACATATGGCTTTTTATTTTATTTTAATCCCATTATTTGCACTACTCCTTTTTTTACATGAAATGTTAAAAATGTATTTTATGCTGCATGTTGATTTAGTGAGCTTAATAATAATAATAATAATAATATGTTCCAAGTTCAAAAAAAGCCATTCCGTCACACAACGGTTAATTAATAATTTGCGTACCAATATCCCAGGGTTAATCAAACTAAAAATAAATAACAACCAAAATAATGTTAAAACAAAATTATTCTTGTATTACATTTTTTAATGAGAATTTTTTTACAGTTTTTTTAAATCAAAATAAATGTAATTAAATAACATTAAGTTACATATTAATTATTATAATTTAAATGTAATTAATTAAGTTAAAATATTTAATTACTGGATAACTATATTTCATCTATGAAAACATTTTTAAACATATACAATAAAAAAATAACATTTAAAATATTTTAAAAATAGAAAAATGTTTATTTTGTATTATCAGCATCAAAATAATTATAAACACAAATAATTTATTATATTGAGCAGATATTTTGTTATATTAGTAACTTGATAAAAGCTGGTAAACTTATTGCATACGTTATCTTTATAAATGCTAAATTAACATTTTAATACATGTTATCTTAGATTTAATAACAAATTATTACTGATGATAAAAACATTTTTTTATGTAACTGCATAACATAAGTAAAATTATTTAAAATATATTTGTAAATATTCCAAAAACGTTTTGTTTTTATTTATGTTATTGCAAAATATTCATTATTGTAAGAAAATTATTTTGCAATTTGTAAATAAATTTAATCAATAATACTAATAATTTTATTCTAAGATTTAAATTATATTTTTTTGTGTAAAACATATAAAAAAACAAATATTTACAAAACTTTAATTGAAATTTAAAAACAGTACAAATAACAATAACTAAATGTGTAATAATACACTGTTATAAACTGTTTTGTAATAAAAAGGATTTTATAAATCTATTGTATTTAACAATAAACAAATTTTATTATTATTTTGTATTAAAAAAAATTATTTGTAATAGTTTAAACAATAGTTCTAATTTTATAAAAAATACACTTTTTATTAATTACGTTTAACCAATTACTGCTTAAATAACAATTCTAAATATATACAATGTTAACAACTACACGGTAAACATTTTCTATCAATTGTTTAACAATAGTAAAATTGTTTTTGTTAAATTTTAATATTTGTTTATTATTATTGTTTATTAAATAATGCAATCTATATGCACAAATGTTATTATAAGTTCCTTATTTTAATTTACATTATGTAACATATTTCAAACATTAACAAAACAAAATTACTGTTGTTATTTAATTTATTTAAACATTGCAAAATTTATAATTTAAGTACAAATGTAAATGTGATATAACGGTGTAAACAAAAAACATTGCATAAAAAATGTTTACAATTAAATTCTATATTTTAAAATAATTAATATTATTGACATGTAACAAAATACAATAAATGGTGACAAATTATGATTAAAAAAACTTATTTATTTATTGTTTTATGACTAATTTAATTTTAAAAAAATTTTTAATAATTTAAATATATAAATATTTGTTGTACTTATTTTATTAAAAATAATGTACATAATGTATATCATTTAATAATTAAAAAAATATTATGTTTATTGTAAAAATAAATTTTAAATAACTACATTAATATAAAACAATTACTGTCTGTAATATTCAAATTAAATTTATTTAACAATAAAATCCTAATATTTAATATATCTATAAAATTAATTTTTTTTAAGATTTTTTAATATTTAAAAAAAAAATAAAATGCGTGTTTTATATAAGCAAACAATAAAAAATTAAGTATTTAAAAAAAACATTTTTTATATGTTTAAAACATGTATTTAATAACTATTCAATGTAGTTGCACAAATTGATATATATATTTAAACTTACAATTTAATGTAAGTTGAATTTATTTAGATTGCAAACATATATTTTTGTATAAAAAAATTTAAACATTCTATATTTAACGGTTTTTAGTTTAATGTATATTTATACAAAAATAGGTTGACAGGTTAAAAAATAATGTATTACTTGTAAGGAATAATGTTTATAATATGAAAATTTAAGTTTATCTAAATTTTTTTTTAAATACTTTGACTTGCCAAGCCACCAGGGTTTAAAATAAAAACACAGTACACGGTTTAAATTAAAATTAAATATCTACTGGTTTAATTAAATCGTTTGATAGTTTATTTATTAATCGTGCTTTGGTTTTGTTTCAATATAAACTACTACAGTTTAAATATGTCAAGTATAAATAAATAATTTACTATACTACAATGTGTCGTAAATTTACCGCTTTTGCACGCAACTTAACAAACATTTTACACGTAATGATTAAAAAGTGTAAACATGTTTATCAATATATATATATATATATATATATATATCGATAAAAAATTGATTTATATAAAGAAAAATATAAGATATTTAAAAAATATAAAAAAATTAACGGTAAAAAAAATATTTAATTCCGGTGTTATGGAAACGTAGCGCAGCCATTCGAGGGCCCGCCACCTCTTGTTTAGTTTTATTTTTATATATGTTACTAAAATATTTAATGACAATATTTTTACTTATATACTTTGTTTTGTTTTTAAAACGTATTAAACTTTATTTTTATATATCAGTAGTAGATTAAATTATATTAACATTATTATAAAATATGTTTTGTAATTAAAAAAAAATTATATATACTTGTGTTTATCCTTTTTTTAAATAAAATGTAAACATTTAAACGTTATATTTAATTCACTATAACCGTTATATGTTGAATGCTATCAACTGCACCTACTTTTGTAAATGATATATAATTAACTGTTGAAATACTTTAATAAATGTATTAACATAAATTGTACTCTTTATTTTATGTTATAAATATTATATGTACATAATAAAAACAAATGTAGTTACTACACGTAAGATTAATAAACAATAACTTTCATTATTTAAACTGTACATAATTTAATTTAATGTTCACAAAACAATAAATAAAAAACATACAATTGTTAATTTTTATATAATTAAAAGTTTTTTTTTTAAACTCAATGAAAAGCATTAACTATTTAAATATAAAAAAATGTGTTAGTACATTTACGTATTACTACAATACATTTACATACATAATAAATTAACATATTTACATTAACATATTAAACATAAATATAATGTGTCAATATTTTAATCAACCTATTAGCTTTTATTTTTACATATTTTTCTACAATTTAAAACATGTTAATTTTTTTACATGCATTTTCAAAAAAAATTTAGCACCACGTAAATTTGTTATAATTAAAATTTATTATTAGAAATTAAATAGTAATTATGTTTTATACTAGTAAAACCTACATATAACTTAGTAAATATTTTAATTGTTAACCATATATTAAGGATTTAATTTTAAAAAATAGTAAAAAACTTAAAATCTTATATTGATTGCCATAATATAATGTATTCTTAATGTAAATAAATAAATAAAATTTTTATGAAACTAGAAAAAAAATAATTAAAAAATAATGTTAAACATGTTAAAAAGTTAAAAATAATAAAAACTTATTATTATTTATATTTACTTCTAAAAAATAATTTCCTTTAGTAAACCTTATTAATTTACATTTCGAAATATATATTGGTATAGGTACCTATGAAACTTTGGAAAAATGCATATTCAAAAGTTAAATACATATTTTAATATTTTATATGCAGAGTTTAAAAATGGAACTTTTTAATAAAATTGGATTTATTTATTTGTTTTAAATAAATATTTATTATATTATTTATTACTATACATGATTGTGCCATTTTTACAAGCAATGAGAATATAACCAATAAAAAAATGTTTTTTATAAAGCACTTTAAAATTTTCCTTAAGTAATAACATACCCGTCCGTTAGTTATAATGTTTTCCAATCACCCGTTTTAGTCTAAAATTGGGTGCCCATTTTAAAGGATGTCCTCAATAATTTTTTTAACAATACTTTTTTTATTTTTTTCCGTTTTGTTATAATCCAATAAAACAAATTTTTAAAATGTAGATTCATGGTTTGTTTATAATTATATATTTTTTAATACCAGTTTTATTATTTTTTATATAATTTTTTATCTATTTAACACATGGTTTGGTAATTAATTAGAAAGTGTTTAAATAGTGAAAAGTTTTCTTTAACTGAAAAAAGTTACTAAAAACTTTTAAAAATGGGAAGTTATTTGAGGTAAATAAAAAATTATAAACACAAAGTTTTAATAAAATAGACACGTCAAATATTAACTAAAATTGAATTTACTATAGTCATTTGTAAACGAAGTAAATTGCTTTTAATTATCAGTATGGAAAAATTAAAAAAAAAGATTAGATTTTTTTAAATTATTTTTTTTTACTGACAATTGTGATTGTAATTACAAAAGTGTAGTTGTTAAATTTGATTACAATTGTGTTCTAACAATGTTACAAATATATTATGTCTTTACACGTTTGATAAAACTTAGATACAACAAATAATAAAGTACAATTTAATAAAAAGCTACTTAAAAAGCCTAAAATGTATAACTCTTTACAAAAAATACTGAAATGTTTTATTAATATTATTATTATTATTATTATTATTATTATTATTATTTACAGAATGGTTTATATATTATTACATAAACTTTTTTTAATGTCATTTTGAATATTAACATATTACTTTTTTATTATGTTATGCGTACGGATATATATTAACTTTAAACATTTAACAAATATTTTGTTAATTGTAAAACATACCGTATAACATTATAACGGTATCTACAATACGTATTGTATACAACACATTTATTAATGTTTTATTCACATTTATAAAGAAAGCATTTTTACAACATTTACATTTATTAAAATAAATGTTATTATTTACAACAAAAGGCTTTAAATATCTGGAAAATATTAAAATAATTTAAAATATTAATAAAAAGGTTTTGTCAATACGTGTATATAATATATAACTATATATTTACTTTAAACTTTGTGAATACAATAAGTTAGAATATTAAAAAGTTTAACTTACACGCCTAAATCGTAATAAAAACAAAAACTAGTTTAGACACTGTAACTTAATTAACAGTTAAGTATATATTATTATAGAAATAACAACCTACTAAAATTTAAATTTTTTTAAATAGTGCAAAATAATATAAATAATTTAGTTTAATTTTTATTGTTAAATATTTGATTATAAAAACAAATTAAAAAAATGTTTAAAATTATTAACCGTGCATAAAATATTTATTTATTTTATTTATAGATTGCTTTATTATATAAAAACACTAATTATATTATTGTTAAAAATGTAATACTTATCTAATTTATATATATATATATATATTGCCTGAAATATAATTACTTTTTAAACATATTATAATTGTAAACGTACGTACATTTAATGCTTTTTTAGATTAAATATTATTGGCAAATTTGCAAAATAATTGCTAGTAGTAATTAATTAATTTTTTTGTCTACAATTTAGCAAAATTGTAAATATATATATCGTATCTTAGAAATACCAAATTTTGATAAATTTAAATAAAAAAAACAATTTGTTAATTAGCGATTATATACATTTTCAGCCGTTAATACGTGCAATATGCTTATTATGTTTTATTTGTATACATTTAAAAAAGTGCATAACATGGTACTATTTTTTTATTGCAACTAAAATTAAAACTATTTAGCAACAAGTAAACTTATTATAATAAAATTTTAAAAAAATCTGACATTTTGAAATATAACATTTTCTTTAAATATTTATGTTTAATAATTTAATAGTAATTATATTTAGGATTAGTAAACGCTATGTAACATTTAATAGATATTTAAGTTATAAACAACACTTTAAATATATAATTTATATTAATTTACTTAAAAATATAAATTTAACTAGTTAAATGACATAACTGAACGTGTTATTAATGTAGTAAACAAAAGTTAGTTTTTTGTGTTTTGCAATCTAAGGAAGGGTTCGTAATCTCTTTTTTAACAAAAATTAATTATTCTGTATTTTTCTTACGTAGTAATCAATAATTTATCTGTTTACTTTTCTTTATTATTTTTTAAATGATAATTGTAATTTAATGTACAAAACTGCAATTATTAATTACAATAGTGATGTTAAAATAATACGTATTTATTATGTCTTAATATAAATTATATATATAAATTAATTTAAAACAATGAATTTAGATTTAAACAAGTAGCTATTTAAACAACTAAAATATGTAACCTTTTTTACAAAATATGTTAGTACCGAAAAACGATTAAATGTTTTAAAGCATCTAATCATAGATTAAAATAATGCTATATTGCTTAAAAATAAGTAACAATTTTTTCTTTTTAATTTAATATTTAACACTATGTTTATTGTTTAAATAGCAAACATTTAAGGTTTATTTAACTATGTCATTACAGTACAAAAATTATTATAATCAAGAATCTGTTCAGTAAAGTTAAATAAAAAAAATGTTTATTATTGTAACTACTAGTATGTTTATAGTAATGTTTAAATGTTATTATCCTTTAAATGCTTAAGTAATGTAAAAACATTAAACAATTTTATTTTGTTAATTTTAAGAAGGCCTATATTAGTTGTTACACACAAACACACACACACACACATATATATATAACAGTTATTACGTGCAATTTTTTACATAACATTACTGTTTTAATAATTCGATTATTATGTTTTATTTGTATACAATTATAAATCTTGCATAACATGTTACAACATTTTTAATGACAATTAAACAAAGACAATGTAGCAACACGTAAACTTGTTGTGATACAATTATTAAAAAAACTGACATATTGCAAAGAAAACGTTTGTATTAAATATTTATGTTTAATAATTTAATAGTAACTGTATATTATTTTAGTAAATGCAATATAAAATTAAATAAATATTTAAAATATAGACAACACCTTAAATATTTAATTTACATTAATGTATTAAAACATATAATATCTACTAATTCAACGACATAATTCAACGTGCAATGTAATGTAACAAACACAAGTTATGTATGTATATTTTATCCAAAATAAAAATATTTACAAATATTTAATTTACATTGAAAACAGTACAATTTAGTAATAACAAATTATTACAAAATAAACATTATAAACGGAAAAACAAACAATGTTTTTATACATTTTAATTATTGTTAAAAATGTAAAATGTGCAAACTGAACAGAAACGTCTTTATATATATATTTGTGCTATTACAAACCTATTTTTAAATTATATTTACATTGTTATTGCTAATACTAAATGTAATAATTAATATTTGCCGAGGTGGTCTAGCGGTAATGCGCTTAAACTCGGACCTTGATGGAGATGGTATTAAATCTTATTCTTGGCATAAAATACAAAACCACCTTTGGTGTTACTAAAATGTTAACTTTAAAAAAATGTTTACTGCAAATTATTTAAAGTAACAAACATATATATATATATATATATATAATATGTGTGCATATAAATGTATTAAATAAGTAATAATTATAATGTTTCTATTTTTAATTTAAAACAATGTGTTTTAGCATTAAGTAATTTTGGTATTATAAAATTATATAATTCATAATCTACTTTTATTTATTGTTATTGTTATTTTTATTTTTTAAATGTGTAATAGCTAAGTGATTACACATAAAAACGGTTAATCTAAAATTAATTTAATAATATTATTATGCTTAAATTTATGTTTGCATATATAAAGCATAATCTGAATGCTTGTTGTTTAAAAAATATAATGATTAATATAAGTAGTTATAATTTGTTTACATATTACAACTAAAACAAAAGTAAAATTGCTTAAACATTAGAAAAATTAATTTATTAAAAAAAACTTGTTTTTTTTAATTTAATCCTTGGTTCTATTTATTAAGTTTATTAGAAAATTAATAACAATAAAAATAAAATTAAAATAACATAGTTGAATATTAGGATACCAGAAGTTAGGGCAGAGATAAAAAATAGATCAAATACATTTGGAAAGCTGATAATTGTCATATGCCTTTTTAAAAGCTGAAAGTAAGAACGCAGAGATGACGCTGCCAGGCAGATTGTTTCATGAAATAATCACTATGTGTAAAAAGTGATGACTTCTCATTTTGAAAAAAGATCTAAGTTTAGATAATTTAAGGTTATGTTCCCTAAGTGAATTTTGGCCTAAAGTAAAAAAGGGTACATGAGAGCCAGAATTAAAAAGTTGATAAGTCAGGATAACATCACCCCGGAGACGCTTATTACTTAAAGCAAATAATTTTAGGAATTTGAGCCTTTGAATATAAGAAAGGTTTTTTAACCCATTAGGCTTTTTAGTGACAGCCCTTTGTACATTGTCTAATCTAAGTACGTCAGATTTTAGGATGGGATATGTAACTTGAGCACAGTATTCAAAATGAAGTTTGAGGTACAGCATGTAAAGTAGGCGTAGACATTTAGGTGGGTTCCTTCCAAATTTTTTGGTAAAAAACTTAATGAGCCTGAAACATTGTGAACTAGCCAAAAAATGGTGTTTAGTAAAATTAAGCGAAGAATCAAATATAACTTATAAATCCTTAATAGATTTGGTCAATTTTATTGGTTGTGAGTTAGGAGGAAGATAAAAAACCGTGCCAGACTATCGTCTAAAATTAATGTGCTGACATGTATTCTTATTGAGTAGAAACTGATTTTTTTAAAAACCAATTGAATATAATGCTGGGTTAGTCCCCCAGATCTAAACGTCGTCTGCATAAAGCAGAATAGTAAAATGAACGGCGAAAGGTAAATCATTTATAAAAATAATAAATAATAGGGGGGCTAAGACAGACCCTTGAGAAACCCCAAAAGAGATAGGACAAGAGGAGGAAGTATCTGTCTCTACCCGAACCTTAAAAATACGGTTGGAGAGAAATTTTCAACCCAGGCTAGAATGGACCCTACTATCCCTACAGACTTGAGCTTTGCAATAAAAAGTTTATAAGAAACTTTATTGAAAGCTTTAGTAAAGTCAAAATAAATAGCATCAACAAACTGATGCCTCTAAAATAAGCTAGTGATGCTATTAGAGTAAGTAATAAGAATTGTGAAACACAACTTTTTTGGCATAAAGCCATGTTGAGCAGGACTAATAATATTAAGCTTAAAGAGATGGTCCATTAAATGGAATCTAATAAACCTTTCTATTATTTTACTAGGTGTGGAGAGAATGTTTATGGGCCTATAGCTGTGCGGTAGTGATTTACTTCCAGACTTGTGGATAGGCTTAATAAAACAACTTTCCATATGGAGGGTACTTCCCCAGCCTAAACCAAAATATTAAAAATATAGGTTAGAAGAGAAGAAAGAATATCCGCATATTTTTTTTAAATTCTAGGGTATATTCCATCAGCACCACAAGACATAGACTTAAGGTACCTAAGGCAGTCTGAGACTGAGAGCTTAGAGATTGTTAGATGTGTTATAGGTAGACACTGAGATGTAGGGAAAGACTGAGTAACTCCAGGGGTTTAAAAAACCGAGTTAAAAAATTATTTAAACAGGTTACAGCTAAAAGAACATAATATTTCCTTACCTTGTTGATTTTTAAAACGAGGGAAGAAAAGAGTGTCTACCCGCTTATTCCTGATAAATTTGAATAGGAGTGTTTTATTAAACTTAGCTTTATTTAAAAGTTTGTGTAATGAGTTCTCTCTGTGTGTTCTAATAAATCTAGTACATCAATTACGAGTATCTAGGTATTTATAGTAGAAACAAGGTAGCTTTGTAGCTTTACACAAATAGAAGGCCTTATTCTATGTTATTATTTATATCTGATTACAATTGCAGTGCAAGCAATAACATTTTATATTTGTACATGCATTACACGTTCTGCACATTATATTTATTTTATAATAGCATTTTTTAATAGGTTTAATAATAATTCTTATATTCATAAATAATTTTATTAAGTAAAATATTTATTTATTTTTCTAATTTATTACAATTTTAAATATTATTATTATTATTATTATGTGTGTTTTTTTTACAAATGAAACATTTAAATCTAAATATTATTTTATATTTAGCATGTAAAGTTATTTGTTGAATATTGTAAATTGCACGTAAAAAAGTTAATATTTGCAAAATTTATAAACATTACTTTTACTTGTTATTACTTTATATATATATATATATAACATGTAAATAATTTTATAAAACGTAGCTACTAACCGTAAGGTTTATTATTTAATTTAATTTAATGTAAATGCATATATAACTTTAGTTCTTATAAAATAATTAATTTTAAATAATTAACAAATTTAATTAACATATAACTAAACTTAACATTTGGGTAACTTATAATGCATACATTTATTATAATATAAATATTATTGTACGTTTTATTATTACTTTATTAGATTTATGTACTTATTAAATTAATATATGTTGTTGTATCAATTTGTGCGTGAATTATTTATATTTACTTATACTATATAAATATGTAATCTACCTATTAAGTTTTATTTGTATATATTTATAAAATATGCATAACATGTTACACCATTTTTACTTGTATTGGCAAACAACAAAATTTAGCATTAATTTATAACATATTGTACTACATTTTTTACTACAATATTTATGTTTAGGAATTTAATACTAATTCCATTTATAATAGTAAACGATACATATAATTTAATAAATGTTTTACTTATACACAATAATTTAAAAATATTATTTAGATTAATTTAGTTAAAATTATAAAATTAATTTACATAGAAACACAATTCAATATCTTGTTAATGTAAACACAAATTTAATTTACAACTAAATTACAAAAGTGATTAATAACACATAAAATATCTAAAAACATTAAAAACTTATTAATAATTATTTTATCTAAATATATATATTAACAAAATAAAAAATAAAAAATATCATTTAAGCAGTTTTTTAAAATAGAATTTGTTAAAACATTTTTGTGTATGTTTGTTCTAAATAAAAATGTGCGTTTTAGACATAGTAATTATTTTATACTAATAATTAGTTTTTATTTTACGTTTTTTTAATTGTAAATGAACAAGCGTATTTATGTGCTTACATTACTTGGCACATGTTTTTATGTTTTTTAATTTAAATGTTTTACAAAAAATCATTTTTTAGCGGTAGAAATTTTGGCAAAGCTATAATGTCGGTAGTAGAATTTGAACTCATGTTTATCGAGGTCCAAATTAAAGCGCTGTGCCATTAAACCTCATCAGCACTTTGATTACTTGTATAAGTTATAGCACTTTAACACATACCTTAAATAATACTTTAGTAATATACAACTAATAACAAAATGTTTACTAAAGATAATTGTAACATATATTAAAAAATATAATAACACTATTTAATTATATATTTAATAAAACATAACTAATTGGTTTTAAAATGCAAGTTTTGTTTTAAGTGCTACAATATATAAAATACATGTTACAAACTTTCAGTAGTTTAAATTTTTTTGTAACTTGTTTAAATGCAGTTAAATTAAATGATTCATATAATTATTTATTATACGGTTTTGTAAAAAAAATATTTCTTGTTTAAACATATTTTAATATTTTTAATAACATTTAAATTTAGACTGTAGAAACGTAGCAAAACAAAAGTTTTTTTTTTTGCAATAAAGATACACAAATAATATAGTAAATTAAGCGTTATACTAAAAAATACATTCATTTTTAATTTTCTTTAAATAACTGATAAATGTTTCAAAATATTTTGTTTTAGTTTTTCGTTAATAAAAATTAGAAAACAATTTTTGTTAAAAATTATTTTTTTGTGCAAACTCATTTTCGTGTTTAATTGTATTTTAAAACAAAATATTTTTTAACACAAAATCACTGCATCATGTTTTAACCAACTAATATATGCTCATCATAAGTAATTATTGACATGTTCGTCTATAGTATGGAATTAATAGCAAAACCGTCCATAAAATAGAATTATTTTTAAAAATACAATAATGTATGTTTGCATTTTTTGTTTGTTTTTTAATTATTTCCTTAAACACTATTTTTTAAATTTTATACGTTTTTAGATAAATGAATAAAACAAATTAAAAAAAACTAATTTTGTTTTTTGTTTATTTCTGTTGATTATTAATTAATTAATTATCTGCTGTACTTGCACATAGTTTGTTATAATAAAGTTGAATAATTTTATTAAATTATTTTACGTAAAAAACAAATTCATTAAAAAATTAAAAATAATTTATTTTGTTAAAATTATGGTGAAATAGTACATATATAATTACAACAAAATGTTTAACATATTCAAACATTTTAAATATTGTTATGTATTGTTTATTAGATAGTTATTGTAACGTGTGAATAATATATATTATTATTATTATTATTATTATTATTAACCTTTAATATCTTACTAGAGATACATTCAGCATAAAATACATTTTTA
>JAKXYG010001324.1:0-11878 GCA_025895645.1 Cardicola forsteri
ACTTTACCATATAGGTCCTTGCATACTGCCAGGTTTAATAGCCTATATAGTACGGTTCGGTTATATTTAACAATTGGTTTTTTAAGGGATTATTTGTTTTAGAAATGTTATATTAGTATTGTCAGATTCACTTGCATACAGCTGTTTCATCTTTATTTGGAATCATCAGCTGCGAATACCTTTCAAGTTTTACACACACATACTTGAACTTGAACCCACGCCCTATCTGGTGTCAGGCCAGCGCCTTAAACCACTGAACTACGAGTAGATGACCTTGGATTTGTAAATTTATTATCTATAGTGAATCTGATCAATTTTAATTGCTCAGTGTCTTCAAATGCTGCTACGTTACTACCGGTTTAGCAAGTGACTGATTCCTTTTACTTTTGTCCATTCGGTTTTTGATATTGAAGTAATGTGAATGTTTTTTACTGTCCGATGCCCTTCCTGCCGCAAACCCTACTCCTTTATCCAGACTTAGGACTAGCTAGATTGGCTCATTTTTTATCCTCACTAGGCGTTGGAGACTAAGTCCAACCAAGTGATTTCTAACACAATCATCAAGGCAATCACCAACACATGGAAATGGGATTTTCAAACCTTTACTGTCCCACGATATTCATTTACTATTCAATTGGTCAATTAGATATTTCGAACTATTACTTACTAATATAATATTTCAAATAATCGATTTTTTTTCAAGGTCGAACCTTCGACCCGATTGTTTGCCGCCGTCTTTTACAGACCAACTGCTCGCGAGTCGATTCACTTCGAATTTAGCCGTCGCAACAAGTACACGTTGCCCATTACAGCGTCAATGTTGCGTCCTCCGCGCAAAATTATCACCTATTTGCCGACGAGGCTCAAAGTTCAAAGTTTGGAAGTATTATTTTAAATTTTTATTATGAAACGTTTTGTTTTAATTACATCATGATGATGAATATTTGAAGTCAATATTCATCATCGGATGTTAATAACAGTTGATAATTAGTGATAAAATTTAAACCAATAGAAATCATTTTACAGTTTTTTTTATAAAAAATGCGTAGGAGTCCAAATAAAAGCGGCCAATGAGATGTGACCTTCACATTGACCTATCAGATTAATCCATGTAAAATCAAAAGCAGTTAATGGGTATTGTATATTGGACTTGAATTAACATGGATTAGGAAAGGAGTGCACAGTAAATGAGTGCAATTATTCACTCATAACATATGCAGCCCTTAGGCTGGTGATATAGTCACCTCTTTATTATTTCTATATTTGTATGGCTGATAGACGGCGTTAACGTTTACATATATTTTGTCAAGGTTATCTCTCTTAGCCCAAGGGCTACATATGGTATACGTATACCTCTAGATACCTTTAAAGTACCTTGGATGTATACTTGTACTCATGTGCCCAGTTATAACGTTGTGCATTCAGTCTAGATGTCTATGGGCACCCGGTCCAGGATGAGCTATATAGAGGAGGCTTAGTCAGGAATTCCTAACCTGCTTTTATGATCCTCCACGTGGTATATCTTAAACTCAAAGTAAGATGGAACCGAGTTTACAGTTCTATAACTGGGCGTCCGCTTTGGCAGATTCATACAAGAGTATATATGTTTATACTGATCCAAATATTTTCTTTTCTTATTTCCTTCCAACCAAAAGCACGTTCACTGGGCCCGTGTTCCATCCAAAGCCATCAAACTGCACATAATGAAAATGAGCGAATTGCGCGGCTGGAGTGCCATCATTGACGATCCGGTCTACGAGTTGGCCGTTCAGCTACCCGAGTCCGACCGATGCTTCACGGCCTTGGAATTGGCCGAAAAGCCCGAATTGCTCAAGTAGGTTGGGCACTTTTCATCGTGGCCTGGCGGTTGTACGCTTGACTCGAAGTTGGGACCCCACCGGTCCTAAATGCGAATCTACTGCCCGTAAAACACTAAAGCAACATGGTTTAGTTAAATGAAGCATGCTGATGATAATTTTTGTATATGTTTGTAACACTCGCTGATTACTGAAAACTGTGAGTGAAAAATAACATTTTTGCCATCCTAAATGAAAACAAGTTGGAATGTTGATATATTTGCAGGGTTTTTGGGTTTTGTACGTTTGTGTATTTTTGACTGAAAACGAATGTGCAATTTTTATCATCATGTCTTCTTCCTGCATGTTGAAAAATTTACTCCTACACATTAATCAATAACAAACTTGCAGTAAAATTTCAGTTACTAGTATTGACCAATAAGATTATTGCAATAATATTGTCTATCTATTCGGTGATTGGTTGATCATTTTGCCTAACATTTTTTTAAAATGTTTAAACCTATTGAATGGCGATTTTTAAAAACTATAATTACTTTTATTTTAGGTATCTTAGTTGCTAAGATGACACGTAGAATCATCTAGTTGTTTCCGTCAGGTTGTCCAAAATGCCATGCTCAAAGGATCAAACACACACACACACACTGATCCTCAATCTGGAAACAAAACTTTGCCTAATGAGTAACTCATCTCCAGTCTCAACTCTAGTTGAGAAAGGATGAGAGCTACTTGGTCTCTGTAAACTCATGTTGTTATAGGAACAACACGAGAAAATAGCATTTCATTAATATACGGTAAATAACTAAAAGCAATCTGATTCCGACGAGGGGATGCAGTAAATTCCGCATAGAATTTCAATCTTCGATATGCATAATCTTCAAAACCGAAATATTTAATTTGCAAGCATAAGGAACAGTCTTGTTGGCTCATGCTTTTTAGACTACAGTCGATCGTGCGCGAGGTTTTGTTAAGAAACAGTAACCCACAGCATGTGAGGACATTGGACAATTCGTATTGATTAGATTCACTACAAATCATAAATTTCAACCGTTTGTAGCTCAGTGGATAAGGCATTGGCTTGACATCAGATAGGGCCTGTGGTTAGGTTCGTGTGACATTTAATTACATGTCCTGCTAGTGATTCCAAACAAGGAGGAAACAGCAGTACAGTGCTCCCAATTATAAGGAACGTACGTGAGACTTGTCAAGAAAGAGTAACGCACAGCATTTGAGGTTACTGGACAATTAGAATTGATCAGATTCACTATAAACAATAAATGTACAAGGTTTGTTTTAATTACCACTAGCTATGGCCTGACATCATCTGGGGCGTGGGTACAAGTTTGTCTGTGAGACTTGAAAGGTAAGCACTGCTGATGGTTCCGCATCATGGATGTGAAACAGCTGTACAGTGCTCCTGGTTGACTGATTTCAAGTGGATTTATTACTCAAGTAAATTTGACAATTGTAATATATGCACCTTTAAAAAAAACTTATTTTATATATATATATATATATATATATATATACATTACTTTTTATAACTGAATATAATCAAAGAACAAATGGTTCCATTCGTACAGTATGCCAGAACCTATATGGTAAAGTCGTAGTGAAAGAAATTACTTATTTGCTTGTTAGCGATAATCACGCTTAGCATTTGAGGACACTGGGCAGTTTATCAGATTGACTGTAAATAATAAATGTACAAGATTTATTTTAATTGCCTGTAGATCAGATCATTTGTATAAATATATATATATTGCTTTTTATAATCAAAAGTAATTTAATTTTTGTCCAAATAACAAAAGGTTCCATTCGTACACTCTCGAACTCTATCGTGCTTTGTGCTGTCATGCAAATCACAATGTGGCGACAAATCTTACGAATCACGTCGATGAACATCAGCTGTTGTACGTATTCAATGCTGCCGGTAGGTTGTTGTGCATGAGGGGATGTCTGTTTGTTATTTATCGGGTAGATGGGAAAACCAACTAGGGGAAAAAGTAGTGAAAAAAGGAACCAACAAGAGTTGGATTATCTTTGCCGAGTGTGTGATCACAATTGTTTAATCGTAAGGTGGAAAAGTTTCTAAATGTGTGATCAAAATTGCAAGATTTATACGATTTACTCACACAAATACAAATCGTATAGTGCTAGGTTTATATTGATTTTTCCACTTTACATACATTTTCAAGGTTACAAAATCCTCACACTTACTCACAAAAGTTGACCAATAGGAATTATTAAAATTGCTTTTTCCGTATTTCTCTGGGAAAGGTTATATAACCATTCAACAACGCCATTCAGCACATTTTGGTTTTTTAATTTTTCCGCAGTTTAATCCTATAAATCTAGCAATAAACTTATTTTTCTGTTTACTGCTTTTATTCGTTATTTTACGTAAATAGTATAAACGTAGATATTGGAAAAAGTTTGATTAGCACTCAACAACGCAACATTTTATCACAAACAACGTAATAAGGTAATAACCTTACTCGCATTGTGCATTGTGCATTCTTTCATAATTGGGGCATATAGGCTACCTACTCCACAAGAAGTAGACTTAAGATTAGATAGGATTTTAAAAACCAATCACCGAGGGTCAAGCCATTTATTACCACAAAACAGAAGGATAATAAGTTAGTCTTTTATAAACAATGGAGTGAACGATGTTTGTTATTGGCGTTCCGTAGGTTCCCATTATTCTTTGTGTATGTAAATGCCAAATGTATTTAAATTAAGACGTGGGGATTTTTTTCAAAATAATAATTGCGTAATTATTTAACTTAACTTTTGTATCAATTTGGTCATTTTTGTTGTTAACCGGTGACTTGGATACTAATTATTCAAAAGATCCCAAAAGTAAATATTTTTCTTTATCAAAAATTATTTATCTATTGTAAATTGATAAAGTTTAAAGTTTTCTTTTTCATTCTCCCATGCAAAACCAATTATGTTGTAATTAAAACAGAAATGGATACGCTCAGACTGTAATATTAGTAATCAGGTACTATCCCTAACTGACACCTCCCCGTAGCGTATCCTGCACTAGGTGTAGACAAGCACATAGAATAATACATCAGGGACCGAATGCACAGCGGTATAACAAGTTCCGTCTCGGTAGGTGGGTGCAAGCATACAGCTAGAGTACTTTAAAAATGTTAAAAGGTATACGTATGTCATGTGCACTCGTTGGAATAAATTGGAGGATATTGTCAAATTACGCAAACAGTGGCACCGTCACAAGAATGAACAATGAAACATCCTTATAAATGTTATAAATGTTAAAGAAGAAGAAATCAAAAATTCATCTACATTTGTTAGAAGAAAAAAATAGCGGCAAATAAATATTTACCTTTACCTCTACATACACTGATGTTAGTTACAGGATTTGTGCTAAAATGAGAAACGTGGAATAGTTGAAAAATTTATACTTATTTATAAAGCCATTGTTTTTATACAAAATGAATGTTTTCTGTTTTAAATTATTTTAAATTACAAAACACTATAATTAGATGTGCATAAGCAGTAATAAAATTATTGTAATTTTTGATTTACCTATGCCTATTATGAATTGAGACAAAGGATTGTATTTTACTAGTTACGTTGTTTCATGGTGCAATTGTAACTGGTACATTGGATGAAAATACAATTCCATTAAATTAATGATGCATTTGACTCATACATCACATTCGTTAAGTCAAGAGATGTCTTGATAACACAGCAACTTAATCTGACGTAGAACTACAATAGATAAAACAATAATATTATTGTTCATGTTGCGCATCAGATTATTAAATATTTGTAACGCATTTGCAGTGTGAATAGTTATCACATAAAATAGTGAAAGTAAATTTTGCAATTACTGCAGCAATTACTTCATGTAGGTCTTGTATATTTGAACAACTTTTTACTTTTACAATAATCTTACGCTTATCCAGAAACCATTATAATCGTTATTCCTTAACGTAGGCATAAAATAGCCCAAAAACAAATTTGTTTATAAAATATATTAAATATAAGCATTAAGCAAAACATTAAAAAAATCATTAAGAGAAACACACAGTTTAATTAGAACGCTTTAATTGAAATCTGTTGACCGTTTCAATTGGATCGCGTTCAAGGTTACAGGGACGCGTAAATTCTTGACCGCGTTCGTGAAACCAAACATTTACCACCCACTTTGAACCAATCAATACTGGACAGCCTGCGTGTTTCGTACGCAAATCGCCTTCGCCGTTCGAAAATAAATTATCCCAAAAAGCGGCCGCGCCCATTTTCGGAACCACCCGAGCTCCAACTCGATTGAATACCGTAGCGCCGCCTGCTTCGACGTCAGATAGCTGAATTGATAAATTTATTATTTTTATTATTGCTGGTGTCATGCTATTGGCATACATTCAATTTTATTTTGAAAAAGTGTAACAAAGCAGTTGCTCGTGCTCTCGTATTTGTGTCGGGGATGTTTAGCGGTAGAACGCTCGACTTCGACCTGCGTGGGCATCGGGGTTCGAATCATCACCACCGGCCCACTAAATGGGTAGATGATAAAACCAAACAAGGGAAAAAATTGCGTAAAAAGGAACCAATAAAAATTGGGTTACATTTTGTGAGTGTGTAGTCAAATCCTTTAATCGTATGTTGGGGATAGAAAACTTTGCTAAATGTGTGACCGAATCGATCAAAATCACGTGGGTGATCATGAGGAAACGTGTGTAATTATGACTACTGACAATGGGAAAAGTAGTCAAAGTGTTCTAAATATTTCTCTCAAAAGTAAAATGAAGAAAAATTAATTTGATAAGCAATACATTAATGCATTTTTGTTTATACATGTTATATTCCAACTTAGTAATGTGTATTATTTTTAGAATTTTAGCACAACATAGCCATTGATAGTAACGTATAAACGTATTAACTGACGTAATATTAAAAGATATAAGGATAAGCAGGTAATGCATTTTAAAGAATAAATGTTTTCTGTATTAAACTGTACAAAGTTGTAAAACACAAGAATTTCATGTACATAAACAGTAACAAAATTATTGAGGTTGATGGTTTATCTGTGCTTATTAATAAGTGAGATAAAAGATTGTATTTTACAAGTGACATTGTTTATTGTTACAATTGTAACTAGTGCACAGGATTGGAATGCATTTCGATAAAGTCAATGGTGCGGTTAGTTTATACTTTACATTCCATAAGTCAAACAATACCTTGATAACATGGTGAGTATATTTAACCTACAACTACGATTAATGTATGTATAAGTAATATGAAAATGTTTTTCTTATTCTCGTACATTAGATTAGTGTGTGTTGAATTCTCTTAGGTATTCTGCACAAACAGTGGACATCGAGTTATTTATATTTTTAACCCATTTTCTGCTTACATATTTCCTACATAAATGAGCAATAAGAGCCTATTTATAACAATTAGGTTCGATTTGTGCATGGTACGACTGTACTCATTTAACCCAATACTTTTAATACGTAGGTTATACAATTATTTTTATATTTAGCTTTGCTAATGAAAAGGTTCGTTTTTCATTATTCCTTATTCATTATTAAACCATAATCAAAATAATTGTCAAATATAGTGTCATATTCTTAATTTATTTGTGCTTTAAACTGAAAGGAAATCATTCTTCTAACTTTGATCTCAATTTAAATCCATCAAAATGCAAGTTTATTAAATTTACAACGAGGCGTCCAAGAGAAACAATGAATTAAACAGAACATTCAAATTAAATCAAACAAATATATGCACCTGTAGCAAAACTAAATATCTTGGTGTAAACATAAATAGCATACTTACCTGGTGTGATTATGTAGAGCATATATTTTTAAAAACCAAATCCTTATGCTACTATATAAGAAGATTAAAAAAACTAAATGTTAACAATTATATTACTAAATTGTTCATTACATCATGCTTTTATCCTTTGATATTATATTGCTCACCCATAATTTTTCCTGGTTTATTTAAACAGGATTACATTATTTTAAAAAGATGCATATCATTGGTATCAAAATCTGCAGGAATCAAATATTCTATCTTATTGAATGATATTGTTGATAAACATTTTAAATCCTGTATACAATTAGCATCAAGGATTGAAAATAATAACAATCACCCGCTACATGCAGCTTTTAACAATTCTAAAGCTTATGGAAAAACAAAAAGAACTTACATGCACATGAAAGCCAAAACTAATCAATACAAAAATTCATGTCTGCCCTACTTATCCAGAGTATTAACCAATCCAGAATCAAACAAAATTGAACTACTAAGAAACCTATCAAAGTAGGAATTGTTCCACCTACGCATTCATTTGAACTAATTTGGACATCTCACAGTATAATGTAACAGCACAGCAATTTTGAATATATATATATTTTAAATCATATGCATACTATATAGACTATATTTATATTCATTAACATATGACATTCTATTTCATTTTGATCCCATTATTTGTACTAATACTTTTTTTATATTGATGGTAAAAATGTATTTTATGCTGAATGTATCTCTAGTGAGATATTAAAGCTAATAATAATAATAATAATAATAATAATAATAATAATAAAAGATGCTTTGATTGATTGCATAGACATTGGATAAACCATAGTTACTAAGACATATTCTGTAGTTTACACGACATTGAAGTAAACATAATGTGATTATAATTACTGCACAGGATTGACCATGTGCACATTTCACTGAAGTCGATAAATGTTGTAACCACGTTAAACTGAATGGAACGAATAACTTTTTCATTATGCTTTTAATAACAAAGTAGGTCGATCGCCATGGTAACTGAAATCGATGAGTATTTTAGTAATATTATTTGGTGCAATCCTCTGTTATCACATAAATAAAACCCAAAGTACAAACAGCACGATGTTTTGATAACAGTGATGTCATTTCAGATAAATCTGAGAGTTGTTTAAATTCTTCCATTTCCTGTGAGTTGTCTATTTGTTGTTAGATCCATGTATATGTAACTTATTTAGAAAATAGCAATAATAATGTTTTAAATGAACGTACTGTTAATATATCTTGATGTAATGTAGGTCGACATAGCTACACGCTGAGTGTAGATCAGAAAATTTTATACTTTATTGCGTAATTCACGCTATACGGTGTCAATAAACATTAAAGTGACTGATGAGAATATACGAAATGAATTCATCTCACAGTTTACGTCTTCTCATATTTTTACTTGGAATTATAAGGATTACACAATGCTTTAAATGTCAATACTGTTGTTTTTGACCTAAATTAGGATGAAACAGCTGAACAATGCTCCTGGTTGACTCAAAAACCTAGTCAGTTTATTAGTCAAGTGAATCTGACAATACTAATATAATATTTCTAAAATAAATTAGAATTGTCTAAAATATATAAAGTATTTTACTTTTACTGTTAAAATAATATAGAATAATGCTGATGTACAATTTAGATGTGTTCAATATAAGCAAATGCTGACACAAATGCAAATTAATTATTTTACATTGATTTTGACAGTAGTCCGTTTATCTATTGTACCTACACTGTTCTATAATTAGATATTTTTCACAATGATGAACAAATTGTTTTTGGTTTATGATAACCCTTTATCTAGTTACTTGTTTTATCTCATGGACTCGTTAAATGTATTACGATGTCAAAATATCAAATAGATTCCTTATTATTAATAAAAACATTATCACTACCATATCAATCGTAAAATATTCAAGTAACAAATAAACAAAGAAATATTTGAAACGTACGTAAAAGATAATCGTCGAAATTCGATTTCCGTATATAATGTCAAATGGATCTCTTTCACGTTTCTAAAATACAAAATTTATATATCAACATATAAAGTTAATTTAACTAACAATTAACGCAAATCAAAATGAATATAATTATTTACTTGAAAGTTTCCACTGACATCAACTCTACAATAATCGTCTTCAAGATGGTGGGCTGGAGCACAAGGTCACCAGTCCACAAAGTCTACAGTCTGGGCTTTTCAAAACGGACAAAATAAGACGCCATTCCAGTAATATACCGGTTTTTTATACCTGGATGTTGTACAGGAAACAAATACAATTTTTGGATCAAACTACTAAATTATAAGTCTTCGAAACAAGTGTTACAAGTGAAACAAGTGTTAAGAGTTGGAAAAAATACCCATATTCCAATCAAGGAATAAGATGGTTATTTACTTCTAACAGATGATGAGCAATCATCTAGATGGGTAGAGCATTTTAAAGAAGAAACTAATCAACTCATGCCAAATGCCCTCATAGATTTTGATAATGATAAAGATATGAATGTGATTCAAAATCCAGAAATATGTACTGATGACATTTCTGTAGCTGAAGCGATTCATGCAATTCAAAGGTTCAAAAACAATACAGCAGGAGGACTTGACGAGATAATCGCAGAGCTGTCCAAACATGGAGGTAATGTCCTAGCATGCGAACTCGCTCATTTATGTAATATTCTATGGCATAATTAACAGTTTCCAAATAATTGTTAGTATTCCTACAGTCTGAACAATTGCAGCAATTGGCGCGGAATAACCCTATTGATTGTTTCTGGTAAAGTATTTTGCAAAGTAATTTTGAACCGTTTAAGTAATGCGGTAGATAAACATCTTCGAAAACAACAAGCAGGTTTTCGGAAAGGAAGAAGTTGCATTGAATAAGTACTCATCCTCCGTAACATTATTGAAAAACTCAATCTTCTCGAATAGTGGCGACGTCACAAGTATGCCGTCTACCAGCCAACAAACTTTGTTTTTCCTCTACGTTTGTAACGTTTGGTAAAGACGGAAAAACCGAAATTAATGTTAAAGTCAGACTTGGATTAATTGTTCAAAAACAAAAGTGTTATGCACTATGTTAAACAATAATTTGTCCATTAAAATTGGTGGACAAAATATTGATACTGTTGCTTCCTTTACATATCTGGGAAGCATCATTGGTAAAGACGGAAAAGCCGCAATTGATGTTAAAGTCAGACTTGGAAAGGCAATGTCAGTCTTTCATAGACTCAAATCAATATAGTCATCTTTTTCTATTTGTGGGAAGACAAAACTTCGTTTGTACTCATCAATAATCATTCATACGACAATACATGGGAGTGAAACGTGGAAGTGAACAGACAAGATTGATACGATGGTGAATGTTTTCCACCGCCGGTGTCTTAGAAGTATTTTAAAGATTACCTGGCACAATCACAATTCAAATAATGAGATTATGAGATGAACTGACTATCATTCAAATGTAGACAATTATTCAAAATATATCCAAACTTACCCGTACAAAATCGAAATGCGGAGCATAATGGCCACCTAATCCGTAATTTCCCACTTGCAAATCTTCGGCACTTTCCATATCCAAGCCTGTAACCATGTGAATTCGCTGACTGATACTTTTTGTCAAATTGTTCAAGCCTTTCATTAACCATGCACTTTGAATAGAAATGAAAACGCAAATGTATTTATTGAATGTAGAATGTGTAGCTTAACTATTATTTAACAAGTATTTTTTCCATCATATTATCTTATTTTAACATATTGACATTCTTATCTTTACTATTATCAAGTTTTGTTAATATTATATATGTTGTTTTACTTCACCAAAAAGCGTGCCATTATTTACTAGCGTGCTTGTAGAATATAACGTGGCTTGTGTAACTCTCAACTTCTCACTTTTTGTCCATTTATTTTATTGATTCTGTGGTGCACAATTGTATTAACTATTTTTAACTTCAACACATCTAGTACTAACATTCATGTTTTGATACGGTTACTACAAAATACTTGATAATTCATGTTTCTTTGTATAATAAATAAAGATTTAACAATTAATGTATTTCTAAAAATGAATAATTTCATAAACAAAAGTTCCTAGTATCAGGTGTTTGTTGTACTTTTTCAATTGCCATTGCTTTGATTATTTTACAGGTAACATTTTTCATCAAGTTGATGACATTTTAACGAGGTCCAACATTTGGTGTTGGTAGTGGGAATCGAACTCACATTAGAATCGAGCGCTGTA
>JAKXYG010000249.1:0-17450 GCA_025895645.1 Cardicola forsteri
ATTTTGGACTAAATAGATCTATACGATAAAAGTATTTTTATTTTATTATTACAATAATTATAAATAATAAATAATAATATTAAAAAAGCAAACAAACAATAATAAAAATTAAATCTCCGATTTTCAAACAATACAAAAATGCTTAACTTAGAATAATGTATAATACATTTTGTTATACACAATAATTTAGATTAATAAAGTTTACCAAGTATATACAATTTGTTTTAATTAAATTTAAAAAATAAAAATATGTGTGTTGATGCTTACGGATTTTGTACTAAACATTTTAAAATCAAGTGTATTGCCGATTTTGTAAAATGTTACATTTTTTGTAAAGTAAGTTACTTGTGTTAAGTAAATAGTGAATGTGCTAAATATAGATTCAAGTTACAAAAATAAATTTATTTTAGCGAAAACTTAAACGTTGATACATTAATACAAAATATTGCAGTTATAAGTTTTGCAATTTGTTTAAAAAAATGTAAAGCATATTTAAATAATGCCTATTAATTTTAAAAACAAAAATATTTTTATATGATTTAATTGTGTTACTTTTTGCAAATAAACAATACATTTTATAATGTTTAATTAAGTTTTTGATTACAAACGCAGGTGCATAATATTATTATTGTTTTGTACATTTAAGCATAAATCAAACTAAATAAATAAGACTGTTTAATTCTAAAAATTATTTTAATTTTAATTTAAAAAATAACCCATTGACTATTATATAATTAGTTATTTTTATATTTTTTTAATAAAATATTTATTACATTATTATATTTATAAATAGTTTAATATTTTTATGCATACGTTTTGATGGTGCAAATTAATTGTAATTTTTTTTATGTATTTAATGTTTTACTACCAATTGTAAATTATCTAAATATTGTTGTTAATTTTTTACGTTAAATTAGAGTTAGCAGCACAGTATTGTATACAAAAATATACACAAAACAAAGTCGTTTGTTATTAACAAAAAAACAACTAACAAATCTGAATACATGTATACTAGCAAAAAATGGCAAGTTATCCGTTTTATAAAAGCATTAATTGTTAAAAATTGTAAAAAAAGATATTTTTTAAAATTTGAATTTTACATTTATTAATTGCAAAACATGTTAAGTTAAACTATGTTAATAAATTATAGGAAACAGTAATAATAATAATAATAAAAATATTACAAATTTGCATACATACAAGTATATGTGTGTACGTGTGTGTACGTGTGTGTAATTTTAAACATTTTTGCATTATACCTTGAAAAATACAAAACATATTATTAAACTAAGTAATGTATTATGACATTTAATTTACATTTACCGTCTGCTTTTGGGGAATAATATATCTACTATTACTTATGTCGTAAAATGCATTTATAATATTTTACAAATTTTAGAATGTATAATATTATTACATAAATACATTTTGTATAACAAAATACCGATTTGTTAAGCGTAAAATAATAATAAACTGTTTTTAGTATTATATAATAAACAAGTCGGCACTATTGAAAGTAAATAAACACATTTGTATTTAAGTTAAATTGTAATTGAATATTTATGTTAAATATTTTTTTATTAAAAATTATTATAAAACATGTTTAACGTTATACAAAAATATTTTTATAATTTAATTTTATACAATATTATTACTCTACAATATATAATAAATAATTAGTCTTAGGTTTTATTATATACTTTCTGCTGGTACATGTAAACGTAAACTATTCTTATGTGAATTAAAAATTAGAATGTATTATAGTTTAATAATAAACAAATTAAAAAATATCTTTTATAAAAGCACATAATATACATTTATATAAAATGTTGTCATTCTAAAATATGTTTCACTAATAAATATAAGGTACTAAGCATAATTAAATAAATAATTAAATAAAAATAAAACACTTGTAATTAAAAAAAATTGTCTATTAAAATCGTATTGATAATTAATTATTTTAAATAAATAAAAGTTAAATTACAAAAATAAAAATACTATTTTTAAATATTTTTAAAAACCTAAATATTACATATTTTGTATATATAACATTAAAGAAAAATGTTATTTTTTTAAGTTTTTTAAATCAAGTTAATTTAATATTTCACTGATAACAAAATTACCGAAATATATTTATTAGACACCATAATTACATGCAGAAATATTTTGTATAATAATATTATGACAATAAGTAATCCACATAAAACAAATAAAGTTAACATTAAAAACATTTTAAGCAATCTTTTTGTACATATTATTAGTACGGGAATTATAAAAAGATATGTTTATAAAACGTTATATTTATATATATATATATATATATACATATTTGCTTAATACATTAAAATATGTTTATTAACAAAATTAATAATAAAATAATAAATGTTATTAATTATTTTAAACTTTTGCAAACAAAGTGCATAATAATAATATAATTTTATTTATTTATTTGTAAATAAAACATTAAATGTAATAAAATGTGAATTTATTCAAATTATTAAATATTGTTTTTGAATTATTATTCAATTTTAACACAAAAAATTCAATTATATTATGAAAAGTTTATATTAAAATTATATTTGTTTAATTATGTAGTTAAAAAGAAAACAATTTTAATTGTTTACACATATTTAATTTTATTTATTATTATTATTATTATCGGCGGGCCCTCGAATAGCTGCGCTACGATTTTATAACATTGAAACTAAATAATTTATACCGTTAATTTTAAAAATCTTTTTACATCTTAACTTTTTACTAGATTTTTATTAAATGGACTCAATCAGAATAAAATTTAACAGCAATACACTTATGTCCCTAAAATCCCAATTTCATTAATGTCTAAACTTAATAGTAAGCAGTTTTTCTAACAGAGTAAAACATATAATTGTTTAAAATAAACGTAGATAGTATAGTTGTTAGTCAAAAAGCTTTAAAATTATAGTTACCTAATGAAATGTCTTTACCGCTACTTCTGTCATAAAAATGCAAGTGAATACTTAAAAATAATTTTATCTATGATTTCTTATGACCACCAAATTACATATAAATAACTGTGTAATATAAATCAAGAATAATGATTAAATATATATATTAAAAAATAATATTGTAGAACTTGATGGATTTTTATACTTCGACTTGATTAACAAAAAATGCACTAAGAAACGTGAATAGGCCTTATTAATAAAGAATACTGTAAATATCCTAAATCAAATTTGAACATTCATAAAATAGAATTAAGTGCTTAATTATTAATTGCAGATATATATATATATATATATATATATATATATATATATATATATATATATGTGTTTCACTACATACATATTAAAATTATTCATATTTACATAGCACCTTCTACCAGCACCGTGAAAATTAATTAATTTTACGATTAACTAATTTAAAGCATTGGGTTCCCTTTATAATTCCAAATAAAAATATAAGAAGACGTAAATTGTGAGATGAATTCATTTCCGTATATTCTCGTCAGTCACAAACATATAACATTTTAGTATATATATATTAGTATATATATGTTGAAAATTCTCGAATCTGTTTATATTCACACATTAAAACCTGCTTTTGTGTGCACGAAAACAGTTCATCACTACATTAACCCATTATATCCCAAGTTTTTAATTTTGCGAATTTCGTTGAAATATTATCATAGCTTACTTAAATAGGTATATAAAACATGATAAAGTTCCAATTTTATATTTATTTAAAGAAATGTTAATCCTAATTAATCAAATATTCAATAAGTGATTTATAATTGAAAAATTAGGTAAAACACAGTCATTAAAACGATATAAGTAATTTTTAGACTGTCCTCAAATGAGGACAGTGGGATATAATGGGTTAAACTTAGCTTGGTCATAATGATTGTGTGTAAATGTTTGAGTTGTATTAATTTAAATGTTATCTGTACCCCCTTTTTATTTTTGTATATATATACTAAATATATATATATGTCTCACTACATACATATTACAATTATTTATATTTACATAACACCTTCTACCAGCACCGTAAAAATTAATTAATTTTACGATTAACTAATTGATTATTTTACTAGTGTTAATTAAATATTTTAATCATTTTAGCTGGTGGTTTCAATCATGCACATACTGACTTATTCAAACTATTAGCCTTAGTAATTTAGTTACTTTTTTTACTAAACTTTAACAATAACTAGATTATAGTTATACAAATAATCGGGAATATGTTTTCACTACAACAACATGCACCATTTTTAACATCTGAATACTCAATAATTCGTTTGCTTCAAAAAGTAAACTCAAAGCAAGATACATAAACTTTAAATGTAGCATTTTTAAATCTGCATTGTTAATCATTAATAACATTAAATTTAACAATTTTAGTTTTTATAATGCTACTGTATTTTTTACTAACATTATTAGCACTTATATTAACAAATTTGTTCCAGTAGTTAAAAGTAATTTTATAAACTACATTTTTTTAATTAAATTTTAAAAAAGAGGTAGCATATAAACCTAGTAAATATACTAAATTAAATTTAAACAAACAAATTAAACTAAAAATAAACAAACTTAATAAATATGCTTATAATTATTATTAATCAAACTTAATAATTGCTTTATTTTAAAAAACTCAATCATATCAGAATTTAATCAATTAACTAAAAATAATTCAGCACTTATCATTAACTTTAATGTTAAAACATTAATTAACAGTTGTAAAACAAGCACATTATTTGGATCTGATAAAATAAATTGCAATTTATTAAAGCTTTGCATGCCAGCATTTGTTCTATTATTATTTGCATTATTAAACAAATTTATTATAAATTGTAAAGTAGCTGATACTTGGCGTATCTTATAAATCACACCTATTCCAAAAGTTTTTGTGTTGTCAACAAATTTAGAATACTATTGCCCAATTGCTTGTACTTCAATGTTTTTAAAACTAACTGAGAAAATAATACTTAACGACCTCAAACCTATATTGAACATTCGTAATAATAATTATCAAAATGCATATACAAACAATTATTTAATTGTAAACACTGCAACCTGACTTGTTTATTACATTACTAAATTCTTTGACAAAGGAAAATGTTTAATATATAGCATGTTTCTAAATAATAAATTTACTTTTAATAAGATACTAAGAAAAAAAATTACTTCAACATCTTGAGCTACTTAAAACACCCAACTACTTTTTAAACTGACTTTAAAATTATTTCTTAAAAAAACAATATACATAAATTAGTTGTAACAAACCAGAGTTAAGGAAAAATAATAATAGAGTTTTACAAGGTGTAGTACTATCTTCTTTTTTATTTTTACTGTACGTAGATACATTGCTAGTGCTTAAGCCATCATTTTTGTTTAAATTTGCAAAAGATATAGTATTGTGCACAAAGATTTTTTTAAACATTGTTTTAAACAAATTTAAAAGTTTTATTAATAAAATTGAATAATGATTTTAATTTAAATCCATTAAGATGCTAGTTTGTTAAATTTACAACAAAACGTCTAAAAAAATAATTAAATTAAACAAAGTATTTAAATTAAATTAAACAAACATATGCACTTGTAACAAAACTAAATATTTAGTGTAAACATAAATAGCATACTTAACTGATATTATCATGCAAAGCATATACTTTTAAAAACCAAATCTTTATGCTACTATATAAAAAGATTAAGATAACTAAATGTTAACAATTATCTTACTAAATTGTTAAATACATTATGTTTTAATCATTTAATATTATATTGTTTACTTATAATTTTCCCTGGTTTATTAAAACAAGATTATATTATTTATAAAAAAAGCATATTTATTGTATTAAAATCTGCAAGATTTAATTATTCTATTTTATTAAATGATATTGTTAATAAACATTTAAAATTATGTATACAATTAGCATCAAGGATTAAATGTAATAACAATTACTCATTACCTGCAGCTTTCAACAGATTTAAAATTTTTGAAAAGACAAAAAACATTTACCTGCACATGAATTGCATGCATTGATTGATTATAAGTTTTTGGATTAAATTATAACGATTATGATTACTTTTCAAAACAATTCGCTTTAATAGAACATATTTACTTTAACAAAATACTTATTTCGAATATATAATTAAATATTCCTATATGGTACAAACATTCAAATATTAAAACAAATAAAAAAAATGTTATCCCTCCGGTTATCAACAAGCTTTAAAAAATATTCCTATAAAGAAAATAACGTTGCCGTTAGTTGAATAGATGAATGTACGTTTTTTCTTTGACACAATTAATTACTAAAAACGTTTTTTAAACTAGAGATAACTTTTTGCTTATTCAAGAATTATGGCTTAATAATTTAATATTAATTGATGGATTTACAGCACATCGCTTTAATAGAAGCAGCAGAGTGAAAACACGTGATGAAGGTCTGGTTACTTACATAAAAAAAATGTGCTTTAATTCCAGTATATTATTTACATTTTTGCAATTTGGCATTATAAGTTTGCGTGTAAATTGTAAGTGTCAATTTTTATTTTATTATAAAAGTATGGATGTTATTAATACGTATATTCCACCATCAGCAAGTCACTCCAAGTGTAATTTATTTTTTTCAAAATATTATTAATTGCTTAATAACTGTTTGTGACAATAATCTGATTTTAATTGCCGGTTACTTTAACAACACTAATATAAATAATATTTTGTCTTTCGGTTTAACCAACACAGTGAACGTCAATACTAGAGGTAATTTTAGGTTAGATTGCGTTTTTACTAATGCTTTCCAATTCTACATAGCCAAATTACTTCCTCTATTGGTTTTGTCAGACTGCTTAATTATTTAAGCATTTTCTACTATCTATTTTTACTAAACATATACAAAAATTATATATGTTTGCTCGAGAATTATCAGAACAAAATACATAAGAGCTAAATAGATCTATTGAGCAACACTGTATTACTACAAATAGTCATAATGATTTAAATACCGCCACAAACAGTTTTGTTACCCTAGTTAAAATTTATTTTGAAAAGGTTTTTCTAACATTTGAAATACTTGTAACACCCACCGACATAACATCAAAAAAAGTAAAAAGGCTACACAAGCAAAAAAAGTATTATACAAAGCTAATGACCGCCCTTTAGTAAAACACTTAAGCTTTAAAATCTGTCAATAATGTTTACGTTTCCTCCTATAACAATTCAAAAACAATTTAAAACAATATTAACAATTGAAAAAAAAGCTGTTACTTTCTAACTAAATGTAAACTTCCTTAATGTACATTTTGTTTACAACAATGATGTACAACTATTTTTGCTATCTAATGTAAGCATTAATGACATACCTAATGTTCCCATATCTAGTTAAAATCTTAAAAATATTATAAAAAGCTCAAATACCACAACGTCATTACGTTCAAATAGGCTCAGTTTGCAAATGCTAAAACTATACTCACCTTTAATATTTTTGTTACTAGTAAAAAATTAACCAGTTCCATAAACAAAAATGGAATAGAAAATTTGTGAAAAACTTCCAAAATTGTCCCAGTTTCGAAAAAACAAACAATTAATAAAAGTACAAGATTTTTAACGAATTTTATGCACGTCAGTACTTTTGAAGTTGAATAAAAAATTAATTTTAAATGAGTTAATTAATACATTTAAAACAAGTAGTTATTTATGTCAATTTGCGTACAAGCAAAATGGTTCTACACTGGATTATGTAACCAGCTTGGTTAACTACGTTTTAAAATTACTAAATAATAAAAAGGCTTTGTCAGTTGTTTGTTTGTTAATTAGAAGCCGCATTTAATAGCATATACAGAAGCAAACTACGTAAGCGTCTTATTGAATTTAATGCTTCCAATTGCACAATCATATGTTTTTGCTATTATTTTAAAAACAAAACACAATAATCATAAATTGAGTGTACAAATTCACTATAATTTAAAATAACAAAGGTGTTCTACAAGAAACGATCTTATTTCCTTTTTTATAATGTTCTTTTACTAAAAGGGCCTGCTGCACTTTTTTTAAATATGCGAATGACATAGTGTTATGTAAATCAATTTGTTTAATCAACATGAATGCACTTTTGTTAAAATCAATTGGTGAATTAGTTAATTGGTCAACAAAATGGCCCTTCATAATGCAAAATAATTAATTTTAGCTTATAAAAACATTCAACACAATTGATTTAATCTTATCCAAAGGTTTGTATTAAAAATTTAAAAATTGACATTTGTAACAATAATTAATACCTCGGTGTTTTACTGAATAACAATTTACTTTGTTTACTTACATTGACCATTTGTTTACAAAAACTCAAGGTACATGTTACAACATAAGACGTTTAAGAAACCTGCGTGTTCGCCAACATGTTATTAATTCGCATTTTAAAATTACATTTTAACTAATTATATTATATTGCTCCCCGTAATATTTTCGGATTTAAAAAAAGGATTTTATGAAGTTAAAAAAAATGTATTATTATTATTAGTTGATCATGAAGTACTCTATACAATGACATTTTTTATTAAATAATTGATTAACACTTTAAGGAATGTTTTTAATTAATCAGTCGTACCTTCAACAACTACAATCATCTACTTTCTCTTGATGTCAACAAAAAAAATACATACACGCGTTAAGTGCAATACTAATGTGTACTTAAATTTATGTCTGCCGTAATTAGCAAGGTTACTATACAATTCCAACAAAATGCAAATTAACCTGTACATTCACTTATCCAAATTATAAAATGTTTTTTTAATCTGACCAAATACTGTTGTTTGTAATCTGCCTATTTTAATTTGTGACCAATTATTATTCTTTATTCAGAGTATTATTTTATAAGCCATGTTTACTTATAAATTATGATTTATTTGCATTTTATGTATAATTATATATTTGCACACTATTAATTATAGTGTCCCCGAAATAAGACCATACCTTTTTACGCATATTATAGTGAACATGACTTTTAAATATAGTTTGATTTTTAGTTTTTTTCTTTTTGATTATGTAATTTAATATTATTCTACTTATTTATTTATTTTTTTTGTACCGATGTTACACACTGATAAATGTATTGTATTTGTACATATTGTACATATTGTACATTATTGTACATTATTGTACATATTTTTTGTCTGCTAAAAGCTATTTTTACTAAAGTATCTAAATCCAATAACCGTAAATAAAATAATAAATAAATAATAAAATGTTTTATTTTTATAAATTTATATTACAGTATAATAACGGTTATATGTTTACCTAAATACAAACAAATAATTTATTTTTAAAGGACATATGTGTATGTTACATTTTTAAAACAATGTAATAAAAAATACTGCAATTTTGTTTAGAAAAAAACTAAGAATAACATAATAATAAATAACGCTGCAATTCTCATCTCCAAATTTTTACACAATTTTATAAATTAATTTTGCATTAAAAATAATTTAAATAAAACTGTTCTATTTTTAATAAACATACATATACAATACGCAAAATAAGCATTAAACATAACGAAATGCAAAACGTATAAAATAATGTAAATACATTGAAATTGTGTACAGTTATTTTAATATTATAACATTATTTAATAATTGTTTTTAAATTAAAATAATTTAGTTATATTACAATCTGCACACATACAAAAGATTTTTTAATAATAACAGATTATTTTACAATTATTTAGTATGCATTTATTATGTTAAATGCAAATTTACAATATTTTAAAATTTTAGAATAATATATTGTAAACATACGGTTTTATTAACATCAAATATATAAACGCTGTATAATAAATTACCATCTTATTCAAAAATAAATTAAATACATTTAAAAAAAAAATTTTATTATAAATAAAATTAGACATATATTTTAAAGTTTATTATTAAATTAAAAACTATATAATAAATTAATATATTTACTATTTTTTTAAAGAATAAAAAACTATTTGGCGGTTTACAATAGGTTTTTCATTATTTTAGTTTATAAAATATTTGTAAAAAATATATATTGAAATTAACTATTTTAAGTTTTTGTGTTTACTTTGTGTTTTTTACATGTTAATTAAATGGTTTACATTTATATGTAAAAAAGGCTATTATTTAATAAACAAAAATTGAAAAATAACTTTATACCTTAATAGTTTAATGTAATGAATTTTTTTAACTACAATTACTATCAACATGGTTTTAACATCATAAAATACGTTGTTTATCCGTTGTTAAAGCACTTACAAATAAAATATTGTTAATAAAAATGGTAAGTTAGCTAAATAACATTGGTTTTATTGTTCACGTTAATACGACAGACATTTTGGCAATGTTAAAGTACAATGGGGAATTATTTCCAATAATATAATAATAAAATTTAAAATAAAATTATTACTTTTTTTACAATTATATATATATATATATATATATATAAATTAAGTTTTCATAAACATACATATAAATTAAACCATCATAAGTAATAAACATAAAAATAAACAAACATAAGGTTAGTACGCGCAAACAATTTTTTAATAGTACAATTATGAAAATAATTGATTTTTGTTTACTACATGACATTATTGCAATTAAAGAAAAAATATGTAATTAAATTTAACGGTGTTTGATAAAATATTAAAAAACGGTAAATAAAGTTAATAAACATAAAAAATTAGTCTAAATCTTATTTAGAAAACTTAATTAAAATTGATGTTCTATAAGATTAAACAAAACAAATTATTATGATTATTACTAATACTATTATTAGAGTCGTTACATATATTTTTTTAAATATTTGTTTTTTTCTTAAAATGTTTATTTTATTATAATAATATAACTTTATTTATTTAAAAAACAACAATAATTTAAAAAAATTAAAATTATACGGTTTTATTACCTATCTCTAAATTTTTAAAATATTTTTATTTATTAATTTTACATTAAAATAATTTATATTTTAAAAAGCGTACTTTTAGAATAAGTAAACTAAGCCCTAAACATAATTAAATGCAACAAGTATAAAAATAATGAATTACATTAAAATAGTTTGCTCTAATTTTAAAAGTAAAAAATTATTTAATAATTGATTTTAAATTAAATTAATTAGGTTGTATTAAGTACAACATACAAACAAAATATTTTTTAATAATTATTTATTATTTTACTATTAAACTACGTAATGTTTTACAAATTCTTATTTAAATGTATAATTTTAAATACACCGTGTATTATTGTATAATATTGTATTTAGTGTACAATTATTATGTTAAGTATGCTTAAAATATGTTATACTATTACCATAATATAATGTAAAAACACGGTTTTATTAACATTACATTTATAAACGTTGTATTACAAATTACATCTTTGTTCAAAAATCAGAGAAATAAAATTAATCATATATTTTTGATTGCATTTTAAAAACATAAATTTTATTATAATTTGAAAATGTTTATAAAAATTAAAAAAACACACATTTATTTGACGTTTTATAATAGTTTACTTTTAATTTTGTTTATATTAATATTGGTAAAATATATATGACAAATAATTAATCTAGATTTTTTGTGTTTACTAAGTGTTTTAACATGTTAATTAATTTTTTTTTGCATTTATGTATATAAAGAATTCTTATTTATTAAAAAAATAAAAGATAATTTTTATGTTTTAATGTTTTAAGGTATTGTATGTAATTTATGTAATCGTCTTTTTTTATAACCTGATTTAGGCGTTTTGGAATGCTGTTGATGACAGTGTTGATATATTCTTGTTTCACCTCATATTGAACAACAAACCGAATGCGTTCACATAAATCCTTAATTTTGGTATGCTTATTGACAGTACGGTTTAGCAAACATTAATATCCGGTCTGCTAAATGGCAATTTTAACCCCTCTACTGTTGAAATGTAAATATTTAGCAAATATAGTAATCTTAAATTAATATTACGTTACATTTTTAGACGTATGTTATAGAGTACTGTCCTCAAAATAGTAGTAACCCCCGTATAAGATATAATTGTTTATTTTATAGGTTAATTAGACTTAATACCAAATTAACACATTACTTGTTAAGAGTGGGTTCTTTTTAACAACCGGGAGTAAATATTTTTGAAAACTTGTACCACACAACACTTTGTTTTTAAAGCCAAATGGTTTATCTCGAATCATTGTTTTATTAGCAAAGTATACGGAACGTTAATAATATAAGTGTCGTTCACTTCATAGTTTACAAAAAAAAAATCTGTCTTTCTTTTGTTTTTTGGTAATAAAGGGCTTAATCTTTGCTTATTCTATAGTGAAATCAGATTCAGTTGCTCCGTTTCTTAATGCAGAGTAAATAAAACTGTTTAAACTATTTATTTTGGTTTTTAAAATAATTTTATTATAATTTTTTTTAACTCTATAATAACATTTTTTCAACATTATTATCATTTTGTGGTTTTTCAACCGTTGATAATCCGATACATTGTTGAAAGGCTAATATAGCAATCTGCTATTTTTTTTGGTAAAAATCTTTTATTTTTTTAATAAAAGCGTATTTATTTTCGATATAATGAAAACATTTTAATCACTATTCTTTATTTCAAAAACAATGCAATCAGAAAACAAAATTAGCGGGTAAACGGAATCTCAAGGTTAAACGTAAACAATAAATTATTAGATTTATTTTAAAATTGTTATTTAAAATTAAGAAATTTTTTATTTATTTATTTGTATTTATATGGATTAAAATAATTAAATGTATATTTTAATAATGACTATGACATCACAATCAGAGTAAATTTAAATGTTTGTCTAAAATTAATTTTATGTATTAGTTATTGTTTATTTTTAATATAATTAAGCATTCAGAATAATACTAATTTAATTATTATATAAATTGTGTAATGTTAACTTATTGTCCACGTTAATATATAAGTACCTTTTAAAATATGCTATTTTAGCCGACTCAATCTTCTTAAATACATATTTCTAAGTAAATATATTAATTTTAATTCCCGATATTCTTATTTACGAAAAAACAATTAGACATCACAAGTTTATTTAGTTTAATACCTTTGTAATTCTTACCGTTAATTTTTGAAATGGGTGAATATATACATTTATTTAGTATTAAATATAACTTTTTACATTTATTTACAGCATATAATCAAATAAAATTTTAATAAAATATAACAATCAATAAATCATTGTTATTTAAAAAACTTATTTTTTTAAATGCAATGTATTTTATATTTAAAAATATGTTATAATAAGTTTTGCGTTATTAATTATATAATACCTAAATTCTTTAGTTAACATTATTGTGAATAAATTAAAATATGGTTACAAAAATTTACTAATTTACTTTATGTATAACGTATGTTGTAAAAATTTATAAAAATAAACGTGTGGTTGTTACATATTAGTTTAGTAACATAAAATATAGAAAGCATACTCTTATATAAAAAACTGATTTATTTTATATTTATATTTATGTAACAAGCGTTGTTTGACTATTTATACAATTTTTACTAATACAGTGCTATAGTACTGTAATAACTCAATAATGTTATTTAAAATTTAATAATTATTTTTTAACATTTTTGAAAAAATTCAAGAAAAAATTACATTAGCACAAAAAATACTGGAATAGCATTATTGTTTTTTTGTTTATATGGATAATTGTAATATTTGTAGATGTTGAGATTGCTGAGATCGTGAGGATAATTGTTATAAAAAGGGCGCCTTTATATATATTTATATATATGATCAGTAATAAATAAATAAAATAAAGTACAAAACAATTAAACAATTTTGATAATTTATAACCATACGCTTAATATTTTAATGCAAACTCAAGTAATATATAACATATTTTTGTTGTTAAATTGTATTGAATGCAAATTTTAATAATATATATGTTATTATTAATATTTTTTATACAACGAATATTATTGTTATTATCAAGTTTATTTTGTATTTTTACATTTATTTATATTAAAATTGGGTGAATGATATATAATAAGATTATAACTAATTTTGCATTAAAAATATTTTTTATTGTTTTAGTTTTTGTTTACACCAATTTAGCACAATGTCTATGTACATTATACACTTTTTTAACTTATGTTGCAAAACATTCTAAACTAAAACAAAATCTACGTTGTTAATAACATTAAATATATAAATTTTGTATTACTAATTATTATCTCAAAATAAATAGTTATATTGTAGTTTACTAATATTGTTATATTTAAAAAAATAACGTTAAACAGTTGTCACTTATAATTTTATTTTACTAATTTTTGTATACATTATAAATAATTAGTTTCTATTTTTAATACATAATTTGTGCATGTATATGTTAATTGTGAAATATTTTTTTTACATATTTAAAACAATATTGTGTAACTTTAACCACTTTAAATTATATTTTATTTTTATGAACTAAAATCAATATAATCATAATTGTCGTTTTACTGAAAACTAAATGTGTTGTAAAAACTAAAAATATATGTTGCAAACGACATTTAAATTATTTTATAATTCTACAACAATATAATTTTTAAAACTTTGTTAATAACGTAAAATACAGAATATAAGGTCAATACATTTACTTTAATTAATGTTTTTGTTTTAATTTATAAATTAGCATATATATATATATATATAAACAAATGCTAAAAGTAAATAATAACATATATAAAATAATAAACGTTTTTTATAGTCCGTTAACTTTTAATTATGTTAACAACATAAATAAACTAATGTTGTTGATACTAAATTTGTACTTGTTATTTATCTTAGACATATATAACGCTAATTATTAAGTACCGTAGATAATACTTTACTACTGTTTGACGCAATTAAATTTATAATAATTAAATTATAAACTGATTTTTTTTATTACAAGAAATTAATGCAATTAAAGTAAATGTTAATAACAATAATTACATTATATGTATTTTTAATTAATTGTTATTTTACAATTTAATTAAATAATGTATTACAAATTTTTACTTAAAGTATAATGATAAATGCACGGTGTGTCATTGTATAATAGTGCATTTAGTATACATTTATTATGCTGATTATGTTTACAATATTTTTATAATTTTACAATAATACAATGTTAAAATACGGTTTTATTAACATTACATTTATAAAGAAATTACTATCTTGTTTAAAAATAAATTAAATACATTTTTAAAAATAATTTTAAAATAAATAAAACTGAACATATATTTTAATGTAAATTTTAAAATTATAATTTAATGAATTTACTATCTATTTTTATATAAATTAAAAAAACTTATTTTATAATTTACAATAAATAATCCATAATTTTGTTTTATAAAATATTAGTAAAAATATATTAAAAATAACTAATTTACGTGTTTAGTGCTTACTTTGTGCTTTTACACGTTAATTTAACGTTTTTTTAAACATTTATTGATATACAGGATTATTATTTAATAAACAAAAATAAAAAAATAAACTGTATGCCTTTATTTTATAATGTAATAATTGTGTGTTTCTATTACCTTTATTTAACAAACGAGCAGCGTAATACATTGTTTGACTGACAGTGTTAATTGAGAATGTTTGTAGAAAATTGTTACGTTTTAATGAATATCGCAAAAATATAAAAATATTATGCATTTGTTATACAAAAATTTAAGTTGTTGTGTTTAAACAAAGTGTGTTTATACTGCTATGTTTAAAATCGCCGGTGTCTTAAAATTATTTTGATTATTACCTGGCGCAATCACACTTTAAATAATAAGATCATTAAAAAAACTGACTCTCGTTCACTTTATGACATTATTACTGGTACAAGAAAAAAATTACTTAATTAAATTCTACGTTTACTACTCAAAAGACCTGCAAAAACGGTTTAAGAATAAACAATTGTAAATAGTAAAATAGTGTTTACTTAATAAATGCATATTTTGTATCTGTAAAAAAGTGTAGTTATTAATGTTAGATTAATTACATTCTATATTTTTTTGTATATATATATATATATATACTGATGCTTAATATATTTGTAACAAAAAAAATTAAGGAAGTTATTACATATTTTTGTTGTGCTTAGATATATTACTTTTTCCGCATAACAAACATTACACATAACAGGACTATTTAATTTTTTATAATTGTATTATAAGAAATAATTAAAATAATTTACTATAAAATTTAATTTAAAATAATAATTTTACATTAATTGGTCGGCATTGTAAAACTGTAATATTTAATATAAATTTATTGTGTAAAATATAATTATAATATTGTATAATTTAACAGAAATGTAGTGTGTAAATCTGTATTAAAAACATAAATATTGTATTACAAATTACTATCTTGTTAAACGCATGTAAAAAATATTATTAAAAGCATTAAAAAAATGTTTTCTGACATAATTTAAGATACATACATATTTTTATAATTTTATTTTAAATTGTTACGTCATAGTTCAATTATTTAATTATTTATTTCTTAAAACATTTAAAATTATACAAATTGCTTTATAGTACAATTAAAGTAACAAACTGATTTACTAACATAAAAACAGCTAAATTAATGTTTTTTACATTTAATGTACACTTGAAGTAGTACACTTGTAGTTGTGATACAAAATGTATTTGTCGGATAACTTGCCGCCTATGTAAACAACATTGTGTAAACGTTAATAATAATTATAAAAAATTAATATTTATTCAAACTGGTAATATGTTAAAAACATTTATCTATGTTTACTTCAACACATTAAAACCTATTATTTGTGCATAAAATTAATTAAAAACTTAATTAAAATTGGTGTATACATAACAAATGCATGTTGCGTAAGTGTAGGTATGTACAGTTATTATTGTTAAAACTTAATAATAATAGTAATAGTAATTACATTATGTACTTATATATATATATATAATAATTCTTTACATATTTGTAACAGATAAATTAATAACGCTTTATATATTTTTTTAAAAGTTCCACACGTTTTTTTGTATGTTTTGCAGCTAAAAATTTGTTTTAAATATTTTACTGCAAAATAGTTAATTTTATTTTATTGCTAACAAATAAATATTAAAAATTAGTTAATTCTTTTTTTAAAATTTATTTACAATTTATGCAATTACTTTAAATATGTCTGCAGATTGTTTGGTAATTAAACAAAAAGTGTTTTTGTTTCTAATTTTAGTAAATATTAAAATGCATTTACTAATTGAATTTGATGCAATTAACTCTCGTAAATGTTTAAATTTGTACTAAATGCAAAAAATAAAGTTTTCAAAATTAATAATTCAATAAAACAAACATGGGAAAGTAAGTACTTAAATCTTTTTATTTATGTTTTTATGTCAGAATAAAATGTATATATACAGAATCTTAAAACTATGTTACTTGCTAAAAAGTAATTGTATGTTCTAACGTGTACTTTGTTATGTAAGCATTTA
>JAKXYG010000900.1:0-37934 GCA_025895645.1 Cardicola forsteri
ATCATTAATGTTGTGCATTTTATTTTTGTATTACATAATTAATTTTGTTAAATTGTTATTTAAAAAAATATGCGTTATTTGTGTTGTGTTTAAATAAATAAATAAAAATAAATATATTTTTTTGTTTCTGTTGTTTAAAAACACTAGCATAATTATACGTTTTTTACTAGTTAAAAAAATATTAACATATATTTAAAGTAAACATATAAACAAACTTAAATTAAAAAATAATTTATTTTGTATAATATTGTTGGTTACAAACATAAAAATTACAATATATATAACAAAAACGCTTTATGTAGTAACAAACATTTTGTGCGCACAATGTAGTTTGAATGTGTAAATACAAACAAATTAAAATCTTTCTAACATATTTAATGCTTGAAAAATAATTAATATTTTGTTTGCAATTAATAATGTAATATAAAAGAGTATAAGTATATGTACAAAAACAATTGATTACTGCATAAAAGATTTTTTTTTTAAAGTTTGGTTTAATGCATAAACTTTAAATTGTTTTGCCTTATTTTTTAATTTTTTTATAAAACTATGTCTTTGTTTAATTTGCATATTTTATTTTATTATTCCTATAATAATTAAAATATTAGAATGCATATCAAAATATTTATTTAATGAAAAAAATTACTAATAACAACATTTTACATATTTTAGTTTTTATTTTACAATATCATTAAATAACACACACACATATATATATATTTATATATATAAACTAATTGTTTGTTTGTCTTTGTTTTAAATATACTGCAAGTTGTTAGTTAATGTATTTGTTAATTAAAAATCAGTGTTAAACTAACATTGTTAGTTTAAATATATATATATATATATATCAATTGTCGTATATAGCATATAAACAGTTTTGTTTTAGTTTATATAACGTGTTATGTGCAGTTTATTAAAATGTTTTGTTTTTTACCAATTAACAAATGTATTAAATGTTTAAATTTATGTGCGGTTAATTAATTATCTGGTAATTTACATTGCAATTAATGCATATTAAATGTTATTGTAAACGTTTGGTATATTAAATTAATAAAATGATTTACAATATAATTAAAAAATATTACGTTGTTGTTTTTTTAATATAAACACTGTGCAGTTTTAAAACAAATAAATTAATATATAAATAACGCAAAAGTGTTTTTTAAAAATTTAATAATACTGTGTACAATAAAAATAAAAACATTTAGTACAAAATGCATTTATTATATATACTAAAAAATAGAGTAATTTTTATAATATTTTTAACATTAATATTAGTACTTATTACGTATTAAAAATGGAGTACATAATTACATAAAATATGTGTAGTTTTAAATTTAAGTTTATTTATTATTTATTGTAATTAGTTTTTAAAGTAAAAAATTACATTTGATTTATACTTTTTTTTAAATGCAAAACTATTGTATATTTAAAATTAAATAACAAATGTTTAACAATATTTAAAATATTATAATAAATGTAAAATATAAAATTACAACAACTTACATTTTGTTGTTGTTATGTGCTGTTGAAATTATTAATTTAACATTTAATTTATTATTTTATATGTTTTTATAACTAATAGCATGTATAAATATAGACATTTAAAAAAACGTAGTTGTGATTAATACAACAAAATAATGTTACAAAAATTGATTAATAAATCGGAGCAAATTTTAATACCTAACTGAGAATTACAATCTTTAGTACTAATTTTATGTTATAATAGTTTTTAGTTAAAACAAATACAACATGCTGCAAAAGTATATTAATAATTTTTGCTACAAAGTTCGTTTTAGTATAACTGTTTAAAGAATTCAGTTTTAATGAAAAATAGTTACACATTTTAGTTTACATTTACATTTTAGCAGCAGGTAAAATATTTATTTTAAAATTATAAAATTGTTGCCATTTTATATAAAAACAAAAAAAATGTGCTTAGCGTTTTAAATGTACTTTGAGGTAACAATGGTTTATATTTATTATGTTATGCACATGTAATAAATAGGTATTCTAATAACATAATGGTTAAAACATAATAAATTGTAGTTATTATTTTAAACATTAAAATATGTATTTTAATTAGAAAATGTTATAATTTAATTATATTTTTATTTAAAAATTGTTATTTTTTAAATAAATTAAATCTGTACATGAAGTTATATCAATTTACATTACATTTTTAAGAAACTAATGATCACTTTATTTTAAAAATAATTTAAAATAATTATTTCAAATTAAATAAGTTTTCTAAAAAATATAAAGATTGTAAAATAAGTTTATTGCATTTGGTATTTTTATTTTACGTTAATGTTTACTACATTTATTTTTTTTAATTTGTTTTCTTTATACTAATAATTAGTAAAAGGTAATCTTTTTATTTTGTAACTGTTTAATACAAACATTAATTTTTTTATATTAATCAAATAAAAGTTAATATAATTGCAATATTCATATTAAAAAATATACATTAATAAAATGTGTAAAAATGCACAGAAAATATATAATTTTCACAAATTACTTAAATTTGTAATTAAAATATTAGTCATTATTACATTTTTAAAATGGTAGTGTATTTTTTAGTATAACTTATTAATTACTGTAAATTAAAATTATTTTAAATTTAAAAACTTTGGTAAATTTAATTTTTTACAATTCAAATTTAAAAATTATTAATTTTGTTTTGTGTTTCTTATTATTGTTAACAAGTTGTAAAATACCTTATTACTTATAACATTATTGCATTTTAGTTAACATTTTTTTTTACAAATAACGTGTTGGATTTAAAAATGTAATATATATTACATTTTTTCAACATTGTAAAATGTATTGTTTTTATAATTAGCTAACTAATTATCTTATAAATGTTAATAAAAGTATTTTAATTATATTAACTAATAATTTTAATCATGCAGACATTCACTTATTAAAACTAATAGACTATACTAATTTAGTAATTTTTTTTACAAAACTTAAAAAACAAGTATATTTTTCAAATGCCCCAAACTAGATTTTAGTAAAATAACAGGTACCTTTGTTAACATTTAAGTATTGTATTATTTATTTGTTTTTAAATATTTATTTAAAGCATTAGTTTTAATGGTATTTAAAACCTATTTCTACATTATTTATATATGCACAATATATCTCAACTTTAAATGTACCATTACTTAAATCCGCACTATTAAACATTAATAGCATTAATGTTACTAATTTAACAAACAATGCAATTGTATTGTTTACTAATTTTATTAACAAATATTGTTTAGTAGTTAAAATTAAAATTACAAAACACAACATTTTTTTTATTTAATTTGAATTAATTGTACTAAATTAAACAGCTCAAACTTAATATTAACAAAATTAATAACTGTGCTTATAATTATTTTCCAGTAAATCATATTTTACAACTTTTTTAGAAATATGTTATTAACATTTTTAGTAAAACAAAACAAATAAATTTCAAATAAATTTTTATAAATAAATTAAATACTTTGCTTAATATCAAAATTTAATCAATTAACTAAAAATTATTCAACACCTACTTTTAACTATAATAATCAAAAATTAATTAACAGTTGTAACTAAGCATTTCACTTAGACCTAATAAAATTAGTTCTTATTTATTTAAATGTTAAATGCTAGCAATTGCTTTGTTATTATCTACAATAAAAAACATATTTATTATAAATTGTAAAATAAGTAATACTTGGCGTATCTCACGAATCACACCTATTTCAAAAGTTTTTATCTGATCAACAAATAAAGAATGCGGTCGCTTAATTACTTGCATCTTACTGTTTTTAAAATTAACATTAGTATTAATTATTATTAATTTTTTTAAAAAAGTAATTATTTTACTCTAAACTGTGTAACTAGTCTTGTTTATTAAATTACTGCATTTATTGACAAAGGAATGTGTTTTAATGTATTTGACTTTTTTAATTACAAAACTGTTTTAACAACATACTAAAATAAAATTAATTTAAAATATAGAACTGTTTAAAACATTTAATCAAATTTTAAACTAGCTCCAAAATTATTTTTAAAAAAAAACAACAGTTTACACAAATTGGTCATAATAAATTAAAGTTAACGTAAAATAATAATAATGTTATGCATTTTTACAATTAAACAAAACATATTGTTTAATTAAATTCTACCTTTATTGTTTTAAAAACTCACAAAAACTGTTTTATTGTAGTAGCTATTAGTAAAGATTACTTTAAAATATTACATTATATATATACATATATATAATTTAGAAACAAGTAACATTTTAACATGTATTTATTTGTATAATTAAAAAATTGTAATTTATTGGTTTGCATTGGAAACAATAATTTACGTTATTTTATTAAAATACAATATTATTTTTTAAGTAAAAATAATTATATTGTATTAAAAGTATATTTTAATTTTATCCTATATTAATAAAATATGTATATTATATAAAATATAAAAATACTATAAGAAAGTGTGCAAAGTGGTTCAAAAAAAGTTTCATACAGACCAAAGCTAAAACAGTAAAAAATTAAGTTTTTTTATAATTATTGTAGTCATAATTTTAGCAAAATTTCTTAAAAAAAGTAACACATGTTTAAAATAATGCTCCGGTGTACTTTTACAAAATAGTAATGTGTTTTTTACTATAACTTGCAATTTACTATTTGTTTCACTTATTTAAATTACATAAAACTTTGTTAAACAAAAAACGGATTTTTGTACATTTGATCCTCAACAATCAAAAATTAAGTGTTATTAATTATACGTTTGTTTTTGTAAGGGGTAGGTTAACAAGTTGTAAATTAACGTACTACTACCGAGATTAAAAATGATTGATAGAAGTTACAATTCAGTAAATATTCCCTAAATTGATAACATTATACAGTTTGCAATTTTTTTATACATGTTTATATATTTTATTGAATAAAAGTACTTATTTAACAAATTATATGCTTTTTATTTAAGTTATTATAAATGCTGTTATTTGCTTTATTGCAAATGTATATGTTGTTGTATATTATAATTAAAAAGTATTGTTGTAATTAATGTTAATTAATGTTTATTGTTAAAGTATTATTTTTTAGGATATATTAGTAAAAGTTAAATATGTTTAAAACAAATTGGTAGAACAGAGTTCTACAAAGTACCACAACGCTTTTATTTATTTACGTCAATTGTAATAAATTAAAATAAAAACTATATTTTTATGTTTTTTTATAATTAACTTTAAACCTTTAAGCTATAATTTTTACCATCGTTTAAACTACTGTTGTAGATTTTATTTTTGCATTACATAATTAATTTTGTCATTTTTTTATTTAAAAACAATTTATATTTAAATAAATAAATAAAATTATAATTATATTTTAGTTTGTGTTGTTTCAAAATATTTGCATAATTATACATTTTTACTAGTTAAAAATATATAAACATATTTGAAGTTAACATATAAACAGACGTATATATAAACAAATTAAAATGTTTTTAACATATTTAAAATTTAAAAATTAATTAATTTTTGTTTGCAGTAAATAGTGTAATATAAAAATATAAATGTATACACAAAACAGTTTATTGTTAAATAAAAATACTTTTTTTTATATTACTTTAAATTGTTTATTTTGGTATAATTACGACATTTTAAATTAAAACATTATTAAACCCAATATTTTAATAACTGTATAATAACATAAATTGTACTATTTATTTTTTAGTTGTTTTTTTAATAAAAAGTTTTTTATTGATTATATTTTAATATAAAATGTAATAACATAAGTGCTTTTTATTTATATGTAAAACTATAAGCTGTTTAACACAAACGGTTTTATATTTATATAGATGGTAATTTTAAATATTATTTAATATATATAATAAATGTTTAAAATATGCTTAATAGTATTATCTAAATTATATTAATTTAACTATAAACGTGTTTTCCAAATGTGTTTATTTGGTTCTTTAAAATTGTGCGCCAAATTATTACTTGTTTAAATTTTAATTGTAATAACGTGGTATGAATTGCAGTAGCCTGTTTCTACTATTTACAAAAATAGGTTGTTTTATTTTTTATTATAACATAACATAACAATAATTATTACAAATTGTTTATTAAATTGATATTAGTTTACAATAATACTTAACTAAAACTTACGCCATTTGTAAACATATCGGATTGTAAACTCAATATATTAAAGATTGTAAATTTAGCAAATTATAATATTTGATATTCGTAAATGCTTACTATAACAAAAATTAAAAAATGTTATATACATAAAATTATTAAATTATATAAAATTATTTATTGTAATTTAAATTAACCATACAATAGAATATCTTACATACATTTTATTATGACATTCAAAACCGTTTTTGCTGGTTTTTAAACAAGTATATTTTTGATTGTTGCTAAATAAGAGTTAGTTTTTCTTATATTTTTTATTTAAAAATGTAATAAGTTTTGTAAGTGTTTTTAAAATATTTTTAAAATAACGATAGTTTCTAGTTTGCCAACCTTTTTTACTATTTTATTTATTGTTTATTTTAAAACCATTTTTGTTATTTTTCAAAATAAATCACATTTAACCTAGTAATATTTATTGTCTAGTTGTATTAATATTATGCAAAATTAAAGTTATTTTTATAATTTTATTATTTAAAATGTAATTGTTGTAGAAAGTTTTAAAATACTTTAAGATACCGCAAATACAAAACATTTACCATCTTATTAATTTTGTTCGTTTTTTGTTTTATATTTGTTTTATATATTGCAGTAAACACAATTTTTAATGTGCACAAACAATGCTTTTGTATTTAAACAAATAAAAAATTATGATTATATTGATTTGAGTTAATAAATGACTAATATTGCTTTCCCAATTCGGACTTTAACATTAATTTTAATTTGTTTGTATATACTAATAATTCTACCCAGATATAAAAAGGAATTAGCAATATGAATATATTGTTTATTAATTATAATGCGCAATTTATTGTTTGATTTAAATTATAACGTTTTTGTCTTTAAACAATTAATCCGTAAGCCAATACAAAAACTGATATTACTAAAACGTATTGTCATAGTTTGCATTATTTTGCGTTTTACTGAGTAAACCAATATTATCTGCCAAATCCAAATTTGTTAATGTGCCTTTGTTTTACTAAATATTATATAACAAATTATAAATTACAAAAATATTTATTTTAAAATTATAAAAGTGTTGCTAGTATACAAATAAGCAAAATAATTATTAAGTTTTAAAAAATATTTTAATATTAATAAAAGTTTATATAATTTATTTTAACATAAATAAGCATTTAAAAAAATAATAAATTTGTTTAGTTGTAATTGTGTTATGCAGTAAACATAAATTAGTTTTTTTATGATATCATTATTTAAAATGTGATTGCTCCAGATTATTTGTAATATTATTATACTTATAATAAAAAAATAAATTGTTAATTTTGTCTATTTGCATTTACATTTTATTTTATATACTGCCGTAAAAATAATTATTAATGTGCACAAACAACGTTTTGTTTTTAAACAAATAAAAAAACATGATTACATTGAATTGAGTTTATAAATAATTATTGCTTTTAAAGTCTGGCTTTAACATTAATTTTATTTTTTCCGTATTTACCACTAATGCTTTACAGATATATAAAGGAATCAACAATAATAATATTTTATTTATTAATTGCAATTTAAATAAAGTTGACTTAATGCACAACATTTTTTTATTTAAACAACTAATATCACGGAGACGTGTTGTTATATTTTGCAACATCTTTGTAGTTTCAATGCATAAACCAATATTATTTGCCAAATCTAAATTTGTTAATATGCATTGGTTCTACTAAATATTAAAAAACAAATTATTCATTACAAAAAATATCTATTTTAAAAATATAAAAGTGTTGCTAATAAACAAATAAACAAAATACTCATTAAGTTTAAAAAAAACTTTAATATTAATACATGTTTATATAATATATTTTAACATAAATAAACATTTTTTTAAAACAATTTTGTTTAACAATGTTTATTAAAAAAAAGTATATTTGTTTTATAACTTCTAAATTAATTAGTGTTAAAACGTCGTTAGTAAACTAAAAAAAATATTGTAATCACATAACGTCATTTTAATTATAAAAGGTACAATATTATGTAATAATTAAAATACATATATAATTGTATACATAAATATTGTAACTAGTAAAATGGTTACACAAAACATTAACTAATTTGTAATCTTAAATTAATTAAAATTACCAACGTAAAACGTATCTAATTTTTTAAATTAATTAATTGTTTTATCTATAATTTACTACAAAATATTAAATAATACATAATATGGCGGGTGTTTACAACGATTTGGGTAAGGTGATTTGGTATGCTTTTAATTAAAATGCTAATACAATATTATGTTATTTAAATTTTTAAAAAATAATAGTTTAAACAAATTTATTTTTAAATTTAATTATGTATATATTTGTTAACGTTTATTATGCAAAAAATAACATTAATACCATTAATTAAAAAGCTTTTAAACAACGTTTTTTTTAAATATAATTATTTTTATTTTAGCCTATATTATAAATAAATTACGTTATTTATTAAAACAAAATAAATTTAAACACAATTGCAATTAATTTTGTAAAACTACAATATATATTATTATTCTTATAAATCATTAAAAGACTGGATTAGGTAAAATACAATTTAACTTAAAAAATATTAATACATTTTACTAGAAAAAAATCTATAGTATTTATTATTTAATAACATTTGTACTTAAGGATTATTTAATACTTTTTCTACAAAGAATGTTATATTTGTTGTTTATATATACGGTTTCAATTATTAATTTTTAATTTTGTACAAAAAAGTTTATACACATCAACTTATTTTTATTATTCAACATATTTATTGTTATTATTATTATTATTATTAAGCTTTAAATATCTTAATATTTTTCTTTGCATAAATTCATTTTTACTACTTTTTTATTAAATGAAATCAATCAGAATAAAATTTTACTATAATGGTTTTTAAAAAGCTTTAACTTTAAAATTACCTAACAAGATATCCTTACCGCTACTACTGTCATTAAACTGCAGGTTAATACTTGAAAACATTTTTAATCTACAATTTTTTATGGCAAACAAATTACATATAAATAATTGTGTAATATTAATCCAAGAACTATAAATATATATGTTGAGTATAATCTTATAAAATTTAATGGATTTTTTATATTTTGACTTAATCAAAAAAATTACACTAAAAAACGTGGGGGGGCCTTATAATAAAGAATACTGTAATAATCCTAAATCTATATTTAAATATTCGCAAAATGGAATTAAGTGCTTAATTGTCAACTGCAGAAATTATAACTTAAAAATATTAAAACTTAATAATAATAAGAATAATATTTTACTAGAGATACATTCAGCATAAAATACATTTTTACCATTAAAATAAAATGTAGTAGTACAAATAATGGAATCAAAATAAAATAGAATGTTATATGTTAATAAATATAAATGTATAGTCTATATAGTATGCATGTGATTTTAAAAAAAATCATAATTGCTCTACATAGAATGAGTCATTATAACGTACACCTGTTAGTGTTTTGTGCTAGCTAAAATTATAAGTTATTAGTTTAAAAAAACAATTTTATTGTACTATTAGAAAACAATTTTAATGTTTTTAATTTGTAATAGAAAATTAAATAATCTTTTTGAGACAAAAACATATAACATGTAAAATTTTCGGTTCCAAAATACCAAATAACTAATTTTTGGTTAATTATAATTTATAATTTAATAAAATAACGTTTTTTATTATTTCTAAGTTGAAAAATAATTTTGTTAACAACCAAAAAATAAATTATTAACATTTTTATAAAAATAACTAAAATATTATTTAAAAAATTATTTTAACATATCTTTTATGAGATAATAAAAACATAAATTTTGTGATGAAGAAATGCGTGCTTAGACAAAAATTGTATTAACATTTTTTATTACAAAATGTTTAATAATATAATTATACAAAGAATTCAGGTTGTATACAAAATATTTACAACTTTTTAATTTGCATTTAAAAAATTTTTTTATTTTAGCAGCAAGCAAGTCATTAAGTTGTAAAAACGTGGTCAATTTTAATATAAAAAATAGTGCGTGTTTATAAAAAAATATTATAGAAAATCTAAAAATAGTTTATTTATGTTTGTTTTCTGTTTAAACATTTAAAATATAGTTTTAATTATACGTACGGTTTTATATTTATTTAGACGGTGAGTTCATTTACCCATTCCATTTTTAATTATGTATTGACATTTTAAACGGAATGTAAAAAAACAACATTACTTAATTTAAAACATTGTTTAAAAATATTAATATACTTAATAATAAATGTGTTTTTTAAATATTTTTTGTTTGTTTGTGTCAGGTATTAACAGTTCATTATAATTAATTGGTAGTCACTTGGAACAATTTGAGGCAGTTTGTTTTCTTATATATAACCTTGTGTTGTTTTATTATTTATTATTATATAAAATTATTATTATTAGTTATAGTATTATTATTATTATTATTATTATTAAACTTGTTATTGATTTTAATAAAATTGATTAGAAATAAATTTAAATTTAGTTTACAAAAAATTATTTAATAAAATTTTTATAAAATTCTTTTTAACGCGTTTGTTGCTAAATTTAAAAACAAAATACAAATAGGTTTCTTAAGTTAATTTACTTTTAAGCACAAAAATATATGATGTAGTGTTTAATTGCAATTTTATCATACTTCCAATAACATCAAAATTAATACCATTTTTTATGCATTAATTTAATTTTTAAAGTTAAGATAGCGTAAACAATGTAATTGTTTTTAATAAATTTAATAAAATTATTTATTACAAAATAATGTTAAATTTATTAAATTTTAAATAATGCAATTAATTTTACTAATTTATTTACTATTTTGCTAATATAAATTTAAAAATACTATATATATAAGTTATAATGTGTAAATAAATAAACATATTTAAAACTTTAAAAAAATTTAATTTTTTAATTGCAATAAATTCCGCAATATAGAGTAGTATAAACGTATGCAAAAAATTAATTAATTAGTCCATAACAATATTTTTTTGTTTTTATAAAGTTTTTTTTAATGCATAAACTTCGTACTGTTTTTTTTTTAAGTATGTATTTTGCATACTTTATTATATCATTAGCATAATTGTTAAAAATATTAAAATGCTCATTAACAAGTTTATTTAATAATAATGTTTATTAAGTACAATCTATTTTAGTTATTATTTTTTTATACAATTAAATAACGCATATATATATAACAATTTATTGCTTGCTTGTTTTTATTTTGAATATACTACTATATATGTGTTAATCTATTTGTTAATTCAAATTTAGTGTTAAACTAACATTATTAATTTTTAAAAACAATAAATACATTTTAACATATAACATTTAAAGTTGTTTTGTTGTAGTTTTTGTAGCGTTTTGATTAAAATTTATTAAAAAGTTTTATTTTTTTAACAATTAACAAAACCATTACAAAAGCAAAAAAATATATATATCTATGCGCATTTTAAATAAATGTAGTGTTTTATTTTATTTACGTTTAATTAAAAAACTGGTAATTTATATTACAATAAATGCATATTTAATTTTATTATAAACGTTCGGTACATAATTATTAAAATGCAATAAAACATTATTTAAAAATATGACATTGTTTTTTAAATATGGCTTTTTATTATTCAGTTTTAAAGTAAATGATGTATTTTAAAAGGTAATGCAAAAATGTTCTTTTAAATTTTTCTTATTATTACATACAATAATATCATATTTAGTAAAAATACAGTAATTTTTTATGTTAATTTTAACAATAATTTTTAATTTATTGATTACGTTTTACAAATACGATACATAATTAAATAAAGTATATGTAGTACTCAAAAATAAACATTTTGTTAATTCTTGAATTAATTATTAAAATAAACGGTTCAAATTTAATTAAAATTTTGTTTTAAAAAATAAAATTTAAAACAATTGTATATATGTTTAAAAAACAAATGTTTAGCATGATTTTAAATATTATAATAAACGTAAAGTGTTAAATAACGACAATGTACATTTTTGTGTTTATTTGCGTTGTTGTAAAATATTTACTTAAAATTAATTTTATTATATTGTATGTTTTTATAACTGATAGCATGTATCATAATATAAAAAATTTAAATACGATAGTTGTATTTAATAGAATAAAATTGTATAACAGAAATTTATTAATAATTCGAAACTAATTGTAAAACTTCTGTGTTTAAGAACAACAATAAAATATTTGTGTTTACTTGTGTTGTTAAAAAAATATGTAATTACAATTTTATTAGTAAACTAAACATAATAACTAATATATAAAATAAATAAACAATGTTCCAAAAAACTATTGATGATTTTTGATACAAACGTTACTATAGTATTAACCGTTTATAAAATTTGGTTGTATTTAAAATAGTTTTACATTTTAAATTTATGTACATTTTAGTAGTAGGTAAATTTATATTTTAAATTGTAAAATTTTAGTTTATATTTAAACAAAAATAATGTACATGACGTTTAAATATATTTTAAAGGTATAAAACTATTTTATAATCAATTTTATTATCAAAATCTATCATATATGTATTCTGATTATATGTTTTAAACTATAATTAATACGTTATTTTTTTGACATTTAAAATGTATTTTATTTATAAAAACAATTAATAAAAATGTGTTTTTAATTTTATTATATTTTGTTAAAATATGTTTTAAATAAATAAACATGAAGTCATATTAATTTTCATTACGACAAAATAATAATTACTTTTATTCTAATACAAAATTAAACGTTTTTCTATTAATAGATTAAAAATGTATAACATTGCTATATTTTATACGACCAAACACTTTTTAGTAATAAAATATGTAAAATTGCACAATTAGTTATATTATTTACTGTTTAAACAAAAAAATTATTAAAAATAATCATGACAAATTAGCTAAATTTGTAGTTAAAATAATAGTCAAGTTTCACTATAAAAATAGTAATGTGTTTTTTAATTATATTTCTAATTTTTTAGTTGAAATTATTTTTATGTTTTAAGTTTTGTAAATTAAATTTTGTGTACCTCAAATTTAAATATTGATTTTATTTTGTGTTTTTAAAAAGTTGTTAACAACATGTAAAATGCCACATTATTTACAAAAATTACTTATGTTAAAAAATAAAATTTTGATTAATTTTATTACTAAGTTAATAGTGTGAATGTTTTTAAATACAACAAAAATTATAAACAAAAATAAATGTTACTAAGACTGTTAAAATTATAAAAATTGTAACGTTATTTATATTATTATATTTTAGCCAATCATTAATTTTTACAATGTAACAATTATCAAAAAACTAGTTAAATTAAAAAAATATTAAACAAATATTAAAAATGTATAGTAAAAATATATTTTTTATTATACATATATATTTTTAAATTTGTTTAAAATTGTTTTTCTTTGAATTGCTGCGCTACGTTTCTATAACAACGGAATTAAATACTTTTTTACCGTTATTTTTTTAATATTTTTAAATATCTTAATATTTTTCTTTGCTTGAAAAATTAATTTGTTATCTTTTTTTATTAAATGGAATTAATCAGGATAATTTAAACAAAAAACTTCTTCTTTTTGTCCCTAAAATCAAATTTCAACAATGTCCAAATTTAATTTCAAGCAGTTTTTCTAACACACAATATACAATTGTTCAAAATAACGTAAATTTCATTATAGTAGTTTTCAAAAAGCTTTGAAATTAAAGTTACCTAATGAGTGCTTACATGACACTATATAGGGCGTGGGTTCAAGTTCATCTGTGTGTAAAACTTGAAAGGTATGCGTTGCTAATAATTTTAAATAAAAAAAGAAACAGTTGTATAGTGCTTCTGGTTAACTTAAAAATCTAGTAAATTTATATTTAACTAAATCTGACAATTCTAATATAACTTTACTAAAGTTTTATAATTATTATATATTTTACTATATCTTTTAAATTAGTGTATATTTTGTATTGACTAATAAAATAGTTTACAATTTACATAGTAAAATATATTATTTTTTAAATATGTTATTAAGTTAGAAATGTTTGTAATTATTTTAGTTTAATAAACGCAGTTAATTCAAGGCACCTTTAAAAATCTAACTCTATAAATTTCTTTTTTCTCCGTGTAAATAATTTGTATAATGTATCATGTTAAACATTGCAAAATAGTGTTAATAAGTTTAATACACAATACAACATGCACTATTATTTTTTTAATTATTAAAATGTTTACACATTGCTTTAATATTATACGGTTAATTTAGTTTGCAATATATAATTAATTATTAAATAATAAATAACACTATCTTAAAAATAATACAACTTTTACAAATTACTGAAAAATAATTGAAATAATTAATTATTTATTTATATTTTGTTAGCTTTTTAAAAACATTTTTAAAAAAAATATTAAATGTTTGTATATTATAACTGCAACAAAATTGTATAATAATATGTAAACGTTAAATATTATAATATAAAATCCTAGTATTAAATTATTATAACATAGATTTAATAAGAATATTAGTTTTATAACATCAAAACGTATTTGTAGTTAAAATTTTGTTTAGTTTTTAAAATTTACTTACGGTAATAATTATTTGTAAATGTTTTTAAGTGATACAAATATAATACTCCCTAATTTTAATAAATTGTAGAAACAACAAGTAAAATTATACAATTATTTTGTATTTTGCATTTATAAATAAAAATGTAATTTGTAAAAAATAAAGTAATTTTTAAGATATGTATATTTAAAAAAACATGTATTTAATGATTTGTTGAAAATGTAAAATATTCAAAAAAATATTTTAACTAACATTATAACGTTATCTAGAAAAAACAATTATTAAACATTCTTTTTATATATATACATTTCAAACATTGCAAAATGTACTAATAATGTACTATACATTATTGTATTATACTTACGTACACGATAAACATTAATAAAAATTGACTAAAACAATAAACCAAATATAATTATATAAAAAAAATATATAATATCAACTTGCATTTTATATTAAATAAATGTGTTGATGTTAAATGTTACAAACTATACTTTTTTAGTAAAAAAGTTAAGATTAGTTTTTGCTGTTAGAAATATAATACTACTTTATTTTAATTTTGGTATGTAAATAAGGTAATATACTTTTTTAATTATTGTGTTTTGCATTAATAATTAAAAATTTAATTAATATAAATATATACATATGTATATTCCTGTAGTAAAATGCATTATATATTAAATAAAATTTGTAATGTTTAAAATGTACTATTTTTTGTAAAATGGTTTATAATTATTTTTATATTTCCTGCGTGTTAAACATATTTTAATTATTCCTATTTAAAAAAGGTAATATTATTTTTTTAATTTATTGTAATTTGAATTTTAAATTTAAAATGTAGGTTGTAAAAATACTGTAAATGTTTTAATTATTTTTATTTTTTAAATAAATAAATGTTTATTAATTTGTAAAAAATGGAAAAAAAAAGTTTTTTTTAATTATTTATTGTATAACTTATAGTAAAAAATATATAATAACTAAAATGTTGTTGTGATTGTATATGTATATGTAATTAACTTGATACAATTATTATTTTATTTTAGTTATAATCATAGTACATATTAGTAAAAATGGAGTAAAAATACTAATTATTTATATATATGTCTATATATATATAATATTAAATTGTATCTTATATTAGCTATTTATTTTAATGTTTAATATTTAAAAATTATAATTAAAAAAAAATCATTTTGTTGTTAATGCTAAAAAAGTTGAAATTTTATTAATTGGCTTACTAGAGTCTTCTATATAACAATATTTTACAACACGTTTACTCACACTTTGTTAGTCTAATTAAAAAAGGCATTAACAAGTTTGTTGCATGTTAATTGTTTTTTACAGTACGCTCCCTAAAAAGATTGTCCATTTAATCCAAAAACGAAACAGAAATTTATTTATTTTTAAATTATTAAACTTTTTTTTTATTACAATTATATTTTAATAAAAAACCAATGCTCTAAATTAATTAAAGTTTATAGAAATTATATAGTTTACAACTACTAATTAAACCTAAGAACAATAAAAACACCATGTATAAGCATATAAAAAATAAGCGTGCTTCTATAATTTTTTATCTTGTTTGAAAAATGACACTGGTTTACTTCTAAACAAAATTAAAGTTTGTAGTAGTTTTAGATATTATGTTAACTTAATGTTTAACATTCTAAATATTTTTTATTCTACATTCTAGATTTGGTCTTTTTACTCTAAATGTTTAATTAGTTTTTAGACAGTTTGAAAGACTTAAATAATTTTTTTGTAGTGCCGTTCGTGTTTACCCAGTGTTTTAAAAATAGGTGCTAAAATATTGGTTTTCCATTTAACTTATATCATCAATCTTTTCCCAAATTTAGGTAGCTTTCTCACATTTGGAAATCTGCTTTCAATAAGCTAATATTTAAATTGGGTTCTAAATTTATTTCTGAGAGATACAAACCAATTCGTATATTTTTTACCCCACTTAAAGTTATAAAAACATTAATAAATACTCATTTACTTAATTTTGTTACTAAGCATAATTAACTATAGGTCCTGCCTTACTAATTTAACAACATACACAAATAACATCACAATTATATTAAACTCAAAGCCCACAGTAAATGTCATTTATTTTAACTTTGCTAAAGCGTTTAACAAGCTGCATTATAATTTATTTTTTACAAAAATAAGATTAATTGGGATCTCTGGGTCAATTCTTGCTTAGATCACTGATTTTCTTACAAATTCTTCTTTTAGTGTACGAAGATGTACTAATATATTCTAACTTTGCCAAATTAGCTCCAAAGTTTATTAAAAATTAGAATTAGAGCCTTTTTAAATTTAATTTAGCGTTAAATTGATATTAACAACATTTGTAAGTGGGCTATTAATAAATTTTTTTTTTAAATCTATTAAAATGTAAGCATATATCTTTTGGTAAATTATCTGACAATTTTTTCCACGCTTTATTGTAACTCTCATATGATAGAAACATTTAAGTTTATAAAGGATTTGTGAGTAACAATAGACTTTGCGCTAAAGTCACAAATTATTATACTGGAGTCTCTTAAATTTGCTACGCATTACATACTTTTTTTTAAATCTAAGTAATTTTTATTAGGTGTGTGCGTTTGTTATATACATTTTATATCAGACCGCATTTTACATTTTGTGCACAAATTACTGCCTTTACATTAAAAACACAGAAAGTGATTGTTAAATTACCTAGGTCTTTAAAGCATTTGCCCTAACACAATAAGCTTTTTTTTAAAAGAAAACTTTGGATGGATTTTATTTTAGTATATTTATATTTAACATTTAGCTCCTTTTTATTTTTATTTTTATTAACAAAGAAATATTGTATGGGCCACAATATCAAATTAATTAAATTTAAAATGCAATGTAAGTTAATATTTTATTACTTTTTAGAAAGAATTATTAACGCTTAAAATATTTTATTTTAATAATGGTTAATGCCAATTTATTTTTGTTCTTTAAGGCTGTTTATAATCCGTAAGCCTTATCTATTTTTACATAATAATAGTTTTTATTCTCTAACGGGCTAATAGTTGATTATGTTTTATTCTTTGTTTAACCTTTTTTTCTGAAAACAATATTATTAATACATTTGAACCAACCTGCAATCTGCACGTGCTAGGAAAATAATACTACATAATTTTAATTATTTGTATGTAAAGGAGGTAATATTGTTCTTGACTTATTGTGTTTTGCAAAAATAGTTAAATATTTAATCTAAAGAAAACATTGGAAAATTTTTAATTATTTATCTATGTTAAGCACAAATATATTTCGTATAAAATGTAAAATGTTAGATAATGTTTTTGTATATATAATTATTTATATATGTCACATGTATATATATATATATATATATATATATATATATATATATATATATATATATATATATATATATATATATATATATATATATATATAATGTAGTCCAATTATTATTACTCACTTTAAAAAACACGCAAATAAAAAAAAAAATAAACTGATATGCAAAGTATTAATTTTAAGCAAATATAATACGCATTTAACATAAACTTCAATTAATAAGTATTAGAAAATTATTAATAAGCTAATTATTGTAATAATAATTTATCTTTAATTTATTATTTATATCTATATAAAAACAACTTATTTTTTGTAAAAAAAATATTTTGAAAAACAAATATTAAAAAATATTAAAAATATTTTTAAAAAATATTTAAAAAATTTGACTTATTCGAAGAACATATTTTAAAATCCAATTTTATGCAGATAATTTGTTAAACTTACATTTTTGTTATTGTAATAAGTTAATTGCTATTTTATGTGCATAATTTTATAATAAATAAAATGAGTAATCGTTAAAATTAATGTTAAATGTTTATTTAATGTTATCCTAATTGTGAACTCACAATAATTATTAAGTAAACATTTAATTATTTTAACTCCGCCCAGTTTGGATCAGAAATGCTTCATTTTAGCTAGTCCTAAGCCTGGATAGAGGAAAAGGGTTTGAGTGCAAGGTTAGCACATGTTGGACCACATGGCTATGCTGATAACATAAATAGTTATAGTTATAGGTTGTTAACGCTAAACATTTATTGTGGAATAAGTGTTGGCAACAATGTTTTGTTCACAAAAATATACACAAGACAACGTGGGTTTTTCCAGATAGAAAAACGACAAACGAGGTTGATTACATTTGTATTAGCACAAAATGGCGCTTTTTATTGCAAAATGTAAGTGCATATCGCGTTGCAAATGTTGGTTTTGATTATAATCTTGTTGTTGTAAAATTTTGTTTACAATTAAACACAATAAAAACCACAAAAAAATACACTTATTTTTGTGTGAGAAGCTTAAACTGTCAAATATCTTAAAACAATTTTACAATTCTTTAAAAAATACTTTTTAAAATCTGGAAAAAGTAGAAAAGTTTAATAATCAATAGAAATTGTTCCATAAAACACTTACAGATTGTGCAGCAAATGTGCTAGGTAAAAAATGTTACTCTACAAAAAAATAATGGATTTTATCAGTCTCCTAAAATTTAATTAATTTTAAAAAGAAAACAAAATTAGAGATAGATCAATTAAACAATATTGTTATTTGCCGCAAAAATATAAATAATTGGCTAAAAACAGATGCAGAAAAGCAAATAAGGCAACAACAAAAATTGATTCCAACACTGTATAAAATTGTAAAACAACTGTCAGGGGTTAGAAAAAACGCCGATATTCTTATCAATGGAAAAGATAGTCGTTTACGTTTAGCAAATGATGAGCAATCATTACAATTGGTAAAACATAAGAAAAAGTATTTAATCAGTCTATGCCAAATACTCTCATAGATTTTGATAATGATAATGATATAAATGTAACTCAATATTCGAAAATATGCATTGATAACATTTCTGTAACTAAAGTGATTTATGCAATTCAAAGGTTGAAAAACAATAATGCAAAAGGACTTGATGAGATTACTGCAAAAATGCTCAAACATGGAGGTAATATTGTAGCAAGTTTTGAACAGTTATGTTAAATTGTTTAAGTAATGCGGTAGATAAACACCTTCGAAAACAACAAACCGGTTTTAAAAAAGAAGTTGTAATAAACAAATACTCACCCTTTGTAACATTATTGAGCAAAATCAAGAATTTCACCAATCACTAAAAATTAATTTTATTAATTTTATAAAAACTTTCGATAGTGTTTATCAAGAATCTTTGTAGAAAATCGTCAAGTTTTACGGAATACCGTTAAAATATGTTAATATTATTCGTTCGCTATACCAAAATTCAAGTTGCTGTGTTTGAACAAAATATGGTCATACTGCTATATTCGAAATTGTCACAGGAGTACGTCAAGGATGTATTTTGTCACCGTTTTTGTTTATTTTGGTTATTCATTTTGTAATGACTCAATTTATAAATAATTTATTTTATGGTATCAAATAGAACCAAAGCAGATTAACAAATGTAAATTTTGTAGATGATATTGGTCTACACAATGAAACCCCACAAGTAATGCAAAATATGACAACACAACTCAGTAATATCAGTTTTCGTATTGGCTTACAGATTAATTGTTTAAAGACAAAATTATTGTGCACAAAAAATTAAACAATAATTTGTTTATCGAAATTAGTGGACAAAATATTGATATTGTTAATTCCTTTACATATCTGGAAAGCATCATTAGTAAAAACGGACAAACCGACATTAATGTTAAAGCCAGACTTGGTAAGGCAATGTCAGTGTTCAATAGACTGAACTTAATATGGTCCTGTTTTTTCATTTGCCTAAAAACAAAACTTTGTTTGTGCGCATTAATAATTATTTCTACGGCAATATATGGGAGTGAAACGTGGAAATGTACGGACAAAATTGACAAAAGAATATATGTATTTCATCGCCGGTGTTTTATAAGTATTTTAAAGATTACTTGATAAAATCATAAAAAGAACTGACTCTTTATAACATTATTACAATTAGACAAAGAAAATTACTTGGTCATATTCTACGTTTACCGCCCGAAAGAATAACAAAAACGGTTTTGAAATGAACAATTGTAAATAATAAAAGAAAAATTGGCAAATCAAAGAAAACTTGGCTAAGAACTATTTAGAAAAATCTAATTAAAATAAAATGTTTCATAGGCACAAACAAAACATTTGGCACAATGTTCTAATACATAAAAACATTTTTTTTGTCTCATGTTCTCTTTAAATTACAAGACTTTAATGCTAATTTTTGTTCTAATTGTTATTTTATTGCCCCATGCTTATTTTTTTAAAAGCAAAAAGGTTTTGTAATAATAATTATTATAATTATTAATTCTATTTACATAAATAAATACGAATAATATAATAAGTTTATAGGTGCTTTTTAAAAATAATAATAAAAAATAATAAAAAGAATTTAAAAATAAAACAATGTTTACTAAAAAAATGGTAAAAATATATTAACTTTTTTATTTTTGATTAATGTGTAGTATTATTAATTTTTTTTAAATTAGCAGTACGTTAGAAAATGTAACTAATATAACGGATAATTAAAACATTGTTATAGTATTTAAAAAATATAATAAACTCATGTCAAAAACTGAAAATGTTTTTTTTACAATTAATGACAGGCAATATAACTTATTTTTCTAAAAATTATTTATGTATTATTAAAAATAATGATTAATTAACCTTTGGTAAAATATGGAGTAACGACACCTTTTTCTTTGCGTTCTGTAAACGTCGCTGATAAAACAGTATTTCGAAACAACCCATTTTGATTTAAGAACCAAGTGTTTTGTTGCTGGATTTTTTAAGAGCATGTATTTCCAGTTATTAATATTAAGAAATTATTAAGAAATAATATTAAGTATAATCAACTTATTAAATAAAAATTATATATGTTACCCCAAATAATAAAATATTTGTTTTAATTAAAAAATATGTTTTTATTACAAAATATCACCAAAAATGTGTTATAACAAAAGTTTAAACACCTAACGTTATATTTATTTAGGTTCACTTTATTTGTTTTATATTTACATTTAAACAGTAAATAGGCTAACATCTAAGTAACTATTTTTTATTGAATTACAATCTAACAGCCGGGAAATCAACGCATTCGGTTTGTTAATTAATATATAAAAAATCAAAACTTTTGTAATCAGTATTCCAAGACGTCTAGATCAGGTTGTATAAAATTTCATTTAATTTTTTAATTTTTTTTAATTTTGTAATGTAATTAATAAATTGGTAACTGAAAATATTGCACAAAATATTTTTTTATTATTAATAGTTAACGTTAAAAATTAAGTTAATTATTATTTATTTTTTTATTTTGCACCAGTTAATATTTTATTCATTTGTTTATTACTTAGAATATGCATTAATATATAAATATAGTGTTTTTTAATTATTATATATAAATGTATATTTTTAATTAAAGTGACGTTTTTCTTGTATGTTATGTAATAGTTATTGGTATTTTAGTTAATTTATTATTTTTTTATAGTAATTGTAATAATTGTACTTTTATTATAATATTGTTTAAATTTAACTTATGTTTGAGTAATATAAACAAATATTTTTAGAAAACGGATCAATATTTTTATATTAATTTACATTTTAGTCTGTTTGTTTGTTTCAAACTGACCTATAGTTTTACACAATTTTAATTAAATTTTATAGTACTAATTGGTTATATTCCTTATAAAAACAAAAACGTAATATATATAAAATAAATATATAATAAATATATAACATTTAAAAATTGCAATATTAAATAATACATTAATAACATTAATTTAACCAAAAGTAATATACGTTTATTTGTATTATATAAAATATATGTTACATTATATATATTTTTAATAACATATTAAATATTTTTTTGTTTTATAAAATAATTACAAACATATTTTTAAACATGTATTTATTTGTTTTTAGCCCGTGCCAAAAAAATATGTTAGTACATTTAAAAAAAATATTTTAATTTTTAAATTATGTTTTTTCCATAACAAAACAATTCTAAATAACAAAATGTTAAATTTAATTAAAATATTGTTTGTAACAATATATATATATATATATACAGCTAGCTGGCTTGGCAAGTTTATTTAATTTAATTGTCATTGTTTTTTTATAGTTACAAAATAGTGAAGAACATACATAATGTTATTTATAATTTTTTAACAAAATGTATTTAAAATAAATGTACTACATTAAAAACATAGTTTAATAATTATAAATATTTATAATAAAGGACTTAAATTGTAAAATAAATTAATTTTCTATATATATTGTATATATAAAAAGTACATAATGTAATATAAAGCTATTATCTTTATTTTTCTACAAGATTATACACATGCACAACATACTTTTGTTAAATCCAAGTTAAATTTGGTAATATTACACATTGATTTTGTTGACACAATGTTGAGGTTTATGTTTTTTAGCATATTAAAATGTAAACAATCAATGTGTTGTGTGAATTAAATATCATACTACTAACACAGTTTATAATAATGTTTTCAGTTAATTTAATTAGTAAATTGTTTATAGCGCATTCAACTAAACGTAAAGTTGTCCACAAATTATCTGCGGCTGCATGTAAAGTAATAAACCCAATAAAACGTAAAGCACATTGCATTAGTTGTTTTATATTAGACTAAGACATACTACTTAGTAATTACAACATTTTTTAAGACTCAATAAACATGTTTTTTTAATTGTACATTAAATATGTATAACATTAATTTTTTTAACAGACAATTGTAGGATTACAGTTATTTTTATTTATAAGTGACTTTAAAGAGCAATTTACATGCTGTTAAGGATATCTATTATGAGTAAAAGTTTGTTTTGCAGTTTCTGCTGTATTATCAATTTTTTTAACTTAAACACAAGTTAAATAATGTTTTAACTAAAACACGTTTTGTTAAATTGGTTAAACATTTTAAAATAGAGGCATTAACCAGATTATATTTGCGCAAAATATTAGGATAAATAGAAACATCGTTCTTTTTACCAGTGTTACGTCCAAAAATTAATTATAATATTAATTTACAAATTCTTATTTAATATAAATTCTTGAGTAATTGTTGTTTACTATTTTCAAAAAAGTAATATACGTTTTAATATATTTATTGTAGTAAAATAATAAACCTACTGATAATGACTAAATTGTATACAACCATAATTTTATTTCTACTGTTATTAACTCAACAATTTTTGATATAAAAATGTTTACCAATGTTAATTATAAAAAAACATGTAAGTATTATTTTTTTAAATATATAATTTGTTAATACAAATATAAAATTTATTATTTTAGGCAAAAAATAAAATTAGTTTTAATAATATTTAAATTAAATGTTTGGTATTAAATTTTAGTTTACAAAATATAGGCATTATATAATATACATACTTTTAAATTTACCGAATACTACTTGTTTAAATAAGGTTATTATACCAAAATACTTATATGATGTATATATATATATATATATATATATATATATAACAAATAAAAAAACATGTATTTATGTTTTTATGCATTTTGTTTATTTGTGTTTTTTATTACTTTAAAAATTGTATAAATAACAATTCAAACAAATATTAAATATTAAAAAAAATAAAAAATAAAAATATTAAAAAAACACTTTAAAAAAAATAATATTTTTTATTATTTTTATTAATATTAATATTATTATTATAAAACCTTTTTCATAAAGCAATCAAATAACATTTTGTAACAAAAAATTAAAGACAAAGTCCTACAATTTAATAAGCACAACAAAGAAAACAATTTTTTTACTTAATTGAACATTCTACCAAACAATTTTTTTATTTTTATAAAACGTTTATAATAATTAATTTGAAAAAATAGTTTTTAACCAATTTTTTTGTTTTTTACTTTATTTTAAAATTTTAAATATTTTATTCCAAAACTTGTATGTAGCCATATAGTAATAATTTTGCTATTTAAAATGTAATCGCATCAGGTAATTTAAAAAAATAATCATTAGCAATAATAATAATTTGTTATTTTATTAATTTTATTTGTTTGCTTTTACGTTTAACACGCATATATTGTCGTACCACTGACGCCTAAAAACATCATATTCTGTTTAAACAAATTTGTTTATTGTGTTATAATATATTATGTTTTTTCCACAAACTAGAAGCATTTTTTGTTGTTTATATTATTATTATTATTATTATTATTATTATTAAGCTTTAATATCAACTAGAGATACATTTAGCATAAAAAATACATTTTTACCATCAATATAAAAAAGTAGTAGTATAAATAATGGGATCAAAATGAAATAGAATGTCATATGTTAATGAATATAAATATAGTCTTTATAGTATGTATGTGATTTTTTTTCAATATTTAAAATTGCTGTACATAGAATGAGTCATTATAAGGCACAACTTGTATTGTGAAATGTTCAAATTAGTTTAAATAAATGCGTAGGTGGAACAATTCCTACTTTGATAGGTTTCTTAGTAGATCAATTTTGTTTGATTCTGGATTGGTTAATACTCTGGATAAGTAGGGCAGACATGAATGTTTGTATTGATTAGTTTTGGCTTTTATGTGCAGGTAAGTTTTTCTTGTTTTTCCAAAAACTTTAAATTTGTTAAAAGCTGCATGTAGCGGGTGATTGTTATTATTTTCAATCCTTGATGCTAATTGTATGCAAGATTTAAAATGTTTATCAACAATATTATTCAATAAGATAACATATTTGATTCCTGAAGATGTTGATACCAATGATATGCATCTTTTTAAAATAATGTAATCTTGTTTTAATAAACCAGAAAAAAATATGGGTGAGCAATGTAATATCAAAAAATAAAAGCATGATGTAATGAACAATTTGATAATATAATTGTTAACATTTAGTTTTTTAAATCTTATTATATAGTAACATAAGGATTTGGTTTTAAAAAAAATATGCTTTACATAATCACACCAGGTAAGTATGCTATTTATGTGTACACCAAAATATTTGATTTTGTTACAAGTGCATATATTTGTTTGATTTAACTTCAATGTTCTGTTTAATTCCATTGTTTCTTTTGGACGCTTTGTTGTAAATTTAGTAAACTTGCATTTTAATGGATTTAAATTGAGATCAAAGTTAGTAGACCATTTTTCAATTTTATTAATAAAATTTTCAAAATTGTTTAGATCATTGTTTGTTTGTGCACAATACCATATCATCTGCAAATTTAAACAAAAGTGACGGCTTGGGCACTATCAATGAATCTACGTACAGTGAAAATAAAAACGGAGATAGTACTGCACCTTGTAGAACACTATTATTATTTTCTGTTAACTCTGATTTATTACGACCAATTTGTGTATATTGTTTTCTTTTTGAGAAGTAATTTCGTAGCCAGTTTAAAATGTGGTTGAGCGTTTTAAGTAGCTCAAAACGTTTAAGTAATTGTTCTCTTGATATGCCATTTAAAAACAGATTTGTAATTTAGAAACATGCAGTATATTGAACATGTTCTTTTGTCAAGTTATTCAGTAATGTAATAAACAAGGCTGGCTACACAATCTACAGTAGAATAATTATTTTTATATGCAAAGTGATAATGATTATTACTAATGTTTAATATAGGCTTGGGGTTGTTAAATATTATTTTTTTAGTTAATTTTAAAAACACTGAGGTGTCAAGCAATTGGGCAATAGTGTTCTGGATTTGTTGATGGAACAGAAACTTTTGTAATAAGTGTGTTTTGTGAGATCCGCCAAGTATTAGCTACTTCACAATTTATAATAGACTTGTTTATTATTGTAGATAAAGGTAAAGCAATTGCTGGCATGCAGAGTTTTAATAAATTGCAATTTATTCTACCAGGTCTAAGTAATGTGCTTGTTTTACAATTGTTAATTCATTTTTGAATATTAAAATTGATAATAGGTGCTAAATAATTTTTAGTTAATTGATTGATTTCTGATATGCTTAAGTTGTTTAAGGTAAAGTAAAGTTTGTTAAATATTTTGTTAATATTTTTTTTAATATATTTTGAATCACGGTTTGATTAAACATAATTATTAGCATTGTTATTAAGTTTGTTTATTTTCAGTCTAATTTGCTTGTTTATGTTTTTTAATTTAGTATATTGACCAGATTTATAAGTTACTTTTTTTTTATCTAAGTCTTTTAAGGTTTAATAAATAAATATTATTGTTTGTAATCTCAATCTTTATTACTGGACAATATTTGTTAATATAGGTGATAATAAGGTTAATAAAAAATACAGTAGCATTATTCAGGCTATATTGTTAAAATTGAGGTTATTAATGTTCAATAGTGCGGATTTAAGTAATGCTACATTTGAATTCGATGTATCTCGCACAACATTTATTAACAAAATAAAATTAATATTTGCACTAGAAAATAAACATATGTCTTGCTAATAAATTGTTTTTTTGTGTTTTTTACATTTATTTTATCTGTGTACATGCAATTACTTTTTTGCCGTTGTTTGCTTAAACAAAGTTCTTTATTAATATGTAGCAATATAACATTTCTACAAATGTAATTTTTTTTTATTTAAAATAGGGTAGGTTATAAAAATAGGACAATAATAATTATTTATAATTTTGAAACAATTAGAAAAATATGTTGTTATTTTTCTAACCTATATTACAATAAAACTGCAAAATGTTAGTAAATAAAAAAGTAAAAAACAGTTTAAAATTTAATCAATGTAAAACAAAAATAAAAGCAATACTTTTATAACAAACGTAAATAGTTTATTGTGTTAAATATATATTTTAATTGTGTTAATTTTTGTTATTCAGTTTTAATGCTTTTGTTTAGTAAGGAATAAATAAGTTGTAAAAAGTTATTTATATAATTATTAATTTTAATTATTTTTTAGCGGACTTATTAGTAAGTTATCAATATTGCAAACAAACACATTGTTAACCAAAATGTACGTACATTTATAAATTATGGTTTTACTTGTACAAGTATTTGTATGTTAGTAGATTTTTTAATTTTTTTTTATTATAAACATAATAAACGTTTATTTAGCTTCAACTGTCGCTACTGGTAAGATGTATTTACATAACTTTTAATTAATTATTTTTACATTACATAATATTTTGTACATATAAAAGTATATAACTTATATTATATAATTAAAACATAAATTAAAAATAAGTTAAATTAAAATGTGCAATTTATTATAATATTTATTTAATATTATTATTTATTTAAAAAAGCACATATGTGTTAAATTAATGTTAAATTAAAATGTGCAATTTATTATAATATTTATTTAATATTATTATTTATTTAAAAAAAGCACATATGTGTTAAATTAATGTTGCTAAACAACTATATTGCCGTAAATAATTAAGTTACATTAATATAATGTATGTATATAAAAAACATAGCATATTTGGTACTTTTGTATTTACTAATATACATTTATATATTATGAATTGTACATAGACAAAAAATTGCATTTATAACTATACATTTAAAAAAAACAATTTTATAAACAAAGTTTTATTAAAATTGTTCATATATTTAACTATACAATTAAGTTATAATTTGCATTTAATACAATTTATAGTAATTTAAATTAATTAAACAAATATTGTAAAAATATTAACGTAAAAGATTTACATTATTATTATTTTGTACATTTAATGTAAGCACTACTGCTAAAAAATGTAACGCGCAATAGAAAACAAAATATTTTGTTAAAATTTGTTTTATATTAGTTTTATAATTTGTTTTACACATTTATAAACAGTTATTTAAATAATATAATTGTGATTTTTACACATTTTTTATATTTATGTTTTGTTAATTGTACTCAATCTGTAATTTATGTTTTTTATTGTAAACATACCTTTTACAAAAATATTCAAATTTATATTAATAATAATATTTATTATTTACGTATTTATAAATGACATAATTATTTACAGGGGTTGGAATTCTGTAAGAAAGTTTTTAGTAAATAATATTATATATATATATATATATATATATATATATATATATATATAATTATGCAAAATATATTTGTTAAAAAATACACAAAACAAATTATAACTTTTGTATTAAGTTATGTTTCTGCAATTATATATATATATATATATATATATATATATATATATTTATATTGTAATAATAAGTTAATTACATAGATGTTTTAAATTAAATTATTTAGTTAACATTGTTTTATATTTTACTATTGCATGTAAATAAATATAAAATAAACCTGTAAAACATAAAGAATTTTATAACAACCTTTAACTAAATTGTCCATATTGCATTTCATTTTATTAAAATAAAAACAGGAAAATATATAGTAAATATTTTTTTTGGATAAAATAATTTATTAGTTTTTTTTATTTATTAAACTAAATGCATAAATATATGTTTTTTGTTTTAGAGTAGTAAAAGAGAAAGTAATTTTTTTAAATAATACGTTTAATTTGGTAAAATTTCCCAATGCTTGTATATACATTAAATATAAAAAAATAAAAATTCTGGTTAATAAAATAATACATAAAATTTATTGTACATACTTATTTTACTGCTATTGTTATATATGTTTAAAATTATGTTTGTATATCTGTATATTATTTTAGTGCATTTTATTACCAAACAGTTATTTAACGTTTGAAAAACATATAATTACAACAAGTTTTTAACAAATAAACATTTAACTTTTTTATACTACTAACATTGTTTTCGGTTTATTTACAAATAAATAATTAAAAAATATTTTTTGTTTTATTATATATATATTATATATATACAGAGTCTAAATGGTACTTGTTAGTAAAACATTTATTTTTTATTTTTTGCTGTTTTAACTTGAAAGTTATATTTTTTTAACAAAGAAATTATGGTAAAATAATATGCACTATCAATACTTAAATTTAATTGTTTTTTAACATTTGAATTATAAATAATTAAGTGTCTTGGAATTTTTTTGGATAAATTGTAATTTAATTAGTAAATTGGTAATAACTTCACTTAAACATGTTATACTTATTAAGTTAAAAACATAAAACGATTACACAAACACATTAAAAAAATATGTTGTTTACATAATTTATAAGTGTTTTTACAACCCAGCACATGTCACTTTATACACTATATATAAAAAATTAATCAGTTTTCAAATTTTGTATATATAAAAAATTTAAAAAATTAATTTGTGATGTAAAAAGATCAAACAATATTTTTAATTACTTGACCTTTCATTATTAACTTATCCAACATTTAAATTTGAATTTTTGATTTTTGTCACAATTTTAAACATTGCTTGTGTGATTACAATGAGTTTAAAGGCAATTGTTGTACGTCATATAATTTGAGTAAATTTTATTGGATGTGGGTTCTGTTCTCTGATTGGTTATTGTCTAGTTAAGCTGTAATTGGATATTTTTGCTAATTATTTAATGTAATTTTTTTTGCTCTCGCCTCATTTTGCAATGGCGTTAGTTGGTGCGCCGGACTAGACTGGACGGACTCGACGTAATTATTCCAATAAAAAAGAGATAAAAAAATGCTATTCACGCTTTTAAAACAAATACCATTAATGAGTTTTATCACTATGTATTTGAACTAAATCATGGAGGAGTTGAATGATTTCTATACAAAAAAGTTTTTTACATATGCACTTTTTACCAAAAGCAAGAATCTGAAAGTACCGAACTTCGTAAAACCAAGTAGCTTTATTTTTATGTAATTTATTGTAGAATTAAAAATTTAAATTGTCCAGCACAGTTAAACTGAAGAACGATAAATATGTTATAACTGCACCAAATTTGAAGCACGAAAACACATGCTCAAGTAAATAAATTGCAATTGATCCTGACAGGAGAAGGTTATCCAAAGAGGAGGAATTTAAGTTGAAATTATTATTTATGCAAAAATGCCCTATTTCCCAAATTCAGATATACGCTCGTGACAAATTAAAAAAAAATCACAACGAGGAATTTGTATAATCTTCGGTAAAAATTGGGTTACAGTACAATGAGATTTAACCTAATTTTTAGAAATTGTAAACCCCGAAAAAACGCTGGCCCGTTTAAAGGAAGAAGAATTAGTGGCACTGTAGTTTGTATAAGTGGGCTTACGTTTTGGTGAATAATTATGCAGACATAAGATTATTTTGTGTTTTTTGTAGTGTAATCCAAATAAATTTTATTATATTGTGTTTGTTTTTTGTTTATTACAAAAATTGAAGAACATTTGTAACTGTTAGAATAACAGTAAAACGGGAAATTGTTTGATTGTCTAATTAATGTCTTAAGTTAACGCGTGTAATAAAACTTGAGTAAACAGGCTCGAATAAGTAACTAAAATCGGATATTTTATGCAGCCATTACTTTAAAATCCTGAAATTACTGTACTGTTGCCTCAAAATAACACTAGTATTATACTTATCCATCTCAGTTTCTATAAGGATCGACCTCGTTTGTAAAGAAAGCATTATTTGATCTGATGTATGTAAAGTATAAGCAACCTTTTCCATTTATTCTACCCAATTGCATTACTTTTATTAACAGTTAAATATTCATCTTTGTCCGGTTTAGTGCATTTAATGAAATCCAACCTAATAAAAAGAATATGTCACCTGATACGGTCATGTGATTGTAATTACTGTTGTAGTAATCGTAGGTCATTCATTTCCAGCAATGAAATATAGTAAATTGATTTAAAACTAATCATTAAGATCGCACTTAACATGAGTCACTTTTAATACAATACACTGACGATATATAGGTGATTGAATCAAGATGCACATAATCTTTTTTTTAAGTTGGACATTGTTAAATTTGATTCTGTTTACTTAACTGATCTCAATTGGGTATTTATTTTAGACATAGCACGATGAATAATTTCTTCCCACACCCTGTCTTAGTTTTTAATCAAGCATATACAGTTATGTTTATGGCCATGCATCATGTGATAGTGTTAACCATTTGTAAAAACAACCTTCTCATTCACCTTGTCTCATTAGTTAATGAGCGCATATACATTACATGATACACAAAAATAACCTCCAGATTTAAGACTTGTAATACTGATACGACAATAAAATATCTCCTGTCCATTTATTAGTAAATCAAAAGGCTTGTGTAAGATTATTTACTACAGCACATAACGGGTATTTTATGTGATTTTCACATCGCAGATCTTGTAAAAATAACATTATAGTCTGGTTTAATGATACTGTTGTTACATTTTACCGTAAAATAGGTATTAAATAAAAAATAACTATCTTTTATTTTAGGAAACATCCTAATATGACTCTCAGTTAAATGATACTTATTACATTGTAACAAAAACCCAACAGCAATCGCGAAATATGATCCTTTGTCGTAGATCATTATAATAATTATATTATTATATTGTTATTATCTAGAAACTTTTACTTCATTAATTATAAACCACATTTTAAGTTTTTTATTTTTATTGTGCTATCCCAATGTAGTAATTCAGGGCAGTATGTATTTTAAGTTTAGACAAACGGACCTTTATTTTCATATGGGATAAAATCACTGTAGTCAAAATATCATGCTGTTTGTATTAAACCGTACAACATTAGTAATACACTTATCGATCAGACATCAACTCACTGTGCTAACAAAACATTACTTGATGCAATATATGTAAAGTATAAGCTATCTCTCCATTTATTTATCGATTTGCATCCCATTTTATCGTAGTGCTATGGAATGCATATACAATGAGTCAAAGAAGTTTTGATAACAGAGTTGTTTTATTTAACCATAAACAAGGGTTAATTTTATGAGTCTAAATAAAATAACAACGATTATGAAATTCTGGTTAAGATTTAATAATGAATTACGATTAATACTAAATAAAAGATATACAAGTATTATTAACAAAAGCCAAATAAAAACCTCTTTACAAATATATAAATAATGAGAATATAGTGCTAAAAAATAGTAAAGTTATACTATACAAAATTGCACTGAATTAAAAACAATACAATATATAAAACCAACCCCTCAGTTAATAATTAGCATAGGTAAATAAAAATTTTTAATATCCTTTTTGTATTGCTTATAAAGATTAAATTGTAGAATTAAGCTATTTGTAAATAATGTCGTACATTATTAAAAAATACAATTTTACGTTATTCTAGGAAAAATTTACGTAAAAAAACATGTAATTAAGAATTGTGTATGTACCGTTTTTTTAACAAATGCAAATAAATTATTGATTTTTACACACACTATGTCAGGTTATAAGGAGCCTTTATACTGTATTTATTATTGTCTACAAAAGACTTATATAATTACGAGAACTGCATTAAATTTATTACAGCGAAACGTTAGTCAATAGTAAAAAATTCATTACAGTAGTGAACCCTTATCGATTTTAGTTTACGTACTTATTGTTCATTCCATGCAATAGTTATAATGTAATTTTTTTCTTTTGTTAATATGACACATTAATAATTGGAATATTGTTAACTATTTCTATAAATTAAGTAAATAATGTAAAAACAGATTAGAACCAAAAATTATACACAATGCTTTAAATTAACTAATAATAGTACGGTCCAATACTAATAATGTTTCTACAAAATAGAAAATTAACATTTCATGAAACATTTTAGTGTTACTGCAATAATTTTTAGAATTAATATTTTAACAACTTTAATAAATACATAAAACTGCATTTTTTCCCTAAATTAACAATTTTATCCCAATATACTGACTACTTTTTTACCAACAGTAGATAATAAAAAGCTTATTTTCTATTGGCTTTTGTGATTTTATTGACATGTCTACTGAAAATGGACATGTTCACACTGAAACCATTTTCATTGGTCCAAATTATGATAATAAAATTTTATATGACGGTTAACAATTCCCAGTTTAAATACTGGAAGCTATTTTTTAAGTGTTATAAATTACGAACAAATCAAAAAAGTCATAATATGAGTTTGACTGTGTTTAACAGCGGATTCATTTAATATAAGTACAATAACTGTATTACTATTATTATTATTACAAAACCTGTTTACTTTAAAAAATAAGCATGGGGCAATAAAATAACAATTATAGCAAACATTAACATTACAGTCTCGTAATTCAAAGTAAAAATGAGACAACAAAATGTTTTCATGTATTTAAACATACTGACAAACGTTTTGTTTGTGCTCATGAAACATTTATTTTAATAAAATCTTTCCAAATAGTTTTTAGCCAAGTTTTCTTTGGTTTGCCAACGTTCTTTTTACCATTTACAATTGTCCATTCTAAAACCGTTTTTGCTGCTTTTTCGGGCGGTAAACGCAGAATTTGACCAAGTAATTTTCTTCGTCTAATTGTAATAATGTCGTGAAGTGAACAAGAGTCAGTTTTTTTCATAATCTCATTATTTAAAATGTGATTGAGCCAGGTAATTTTTAAAATACTTTTAAAACACCGGCGATAAAATACATCCACCATCTTATTAATCTTATATGTACGTTTCCACGTTTTACTCTTATATATTGCCGTAGGAATGGTTATTGATGCGTACAAACATAGTTTTGTTTTTAGGCAAATAGAAAAACTTGACCATGTTGATTTGAGTTTATTGAAGACTGACATTGCCTTACCAACTCTGGTTTTAACATTAATTTTAATTTGTCTGTTTTTACCAATTGTGCTTCCCAGATATGTAAAAAAATCAACAGTATTAATATGTTGTCTACTAATTTTGATGGGCTAATTATCGTTTACATATTTTAACGGTAATCCGTAAATTTTGGCATTTTTTTACAAAGATTCTTAATAAACATTGTCAAACGCTTTTATAAAATAAATAAAATTAATTGTTAGTAATTGCTAAAATTCTTGACTTTGCTTAATAATGTTACAAAGGGTGAGTATTTGTTTAATACAGTTTCTTCCTTTTTAAAACCTACTTGTTGTTTTCAATAGTGTTTATCTACGGCATAACTTAAATAATTTAAAATTATTTTGTAACATAAGGTTGTTCCGCGTCATTTATTGCAAATTATTTAGACTTTCTTTTTTGGGAAGAGTAACAATTACTCCTTGCCGCCAATCATTTGAAACTTGTTCATTATGCTATACAACATTAAACAAATAAGCAAGCTTACTTGCTACAACATCACCTCCATGTTTGAGCAGCTCTGCAGTTATTTCGTCAAGTCCTTCTGCCTTATTGTTTTTAACCGTTGAATTGCATAAATCATTTCAGTTACAGAAATGTCATCAATGCATATTTCCGGATTTTGAGTCACATTAATACTATAATCATTATTAAAATCTATAAGAGTATTTGGCATAGACTGATTAAGTTTTTCTTTAAAATGTTTTACCTCTCTAGATAATTGCTCATTATTTGTTAAAAGTAAAAAACCATATTTTTTTTGATCAGAGTATTTGTGTTCTCCCTATCTCCCGACAGTTGTTTTACACTGTTATACAGAGTCTTAGATTCATTTTTTGCTGCTGTCTTATCTGCTTCCCTGCATCTGTTTTTTAATCCAATTGTTTTTATTTTTGCGGCAGTTTTTTTAATATGTTTATCTAAAGTTTTATATTTATTATCAAATATTTTCCAAATAACGGAATTGTTAGATTGATTTCCCTCTAATTTTCTTTTTTTTTAATTAATGAAATTCCAGAAAACACTGACAAAATCCATTGTTTAGTTGTAGAGTGACATCTTTTATCCAGCACATTTGCTGCACAATCTGTAATTGTTTTATAAAACAATTTCTATTGATTATCAAACTTTTCTACATTTTTCAAATTTTGAAATGTATTGTTTAAGGAATTGTAAAATTGATTTGAGATATTTGACTGTTTACATTTTTTACACAAAAATGGATGTTATTTTTTGTGGTTTCTATTGTTTTTAATTTTAAACAAAACTTTTCAACAACAGGATTATAATCAGAACCAACATCTGCACTGCAATATGCACGTACACCTTGCAATAAATTTTGCCATTTTGTGTAAGTACAAAAATAATCAATCTTGATTGTCTTTTTTCTATTTGGAGAAACCCACGTTGTCTTGTGTACATTTTGTAAGCAAAAAAAGTGTTGCCAACACTTATTTCACAATAATTGTTTAACGTTAACAACTTAGCCATGTGGTCCAACATTTGAAAAGTACCCAGATCTATCTTTGTTCAATTTTGCATTGAAATCACCGATCAAAATGGTTATGTCTCTTATTGGCACATCATCTAACAAACTTTGTAATTGATTATAAAAAATATATTTTTGGTTTTTCTCAGTTGCCTTAATAGGGGCATAAAGTTGCACAATTGTTACATTTGCAAATCTGGTGTTGAATCTAGCTAAACTGATACGGTCGCTTACAGGTTTCCATTCAATTATAGCTCTAGCAGCAATTTTACTTAACATAATACCAACTCTATTAACATAATATTCTTTATGTCCAGAATATAAAATTGATGTGTTTCTACTTTTGAAATGACCTTGGCCTTTCCATTGCATTTTGTTAATATAAAAAATATACAAGTTGTACTTTTCGATTTTTTGAAGGATTTGTTTTAGCTGTCCAGTACAAAAAAACGTGCACACATTCTATGTTTTAACACTGGTTAAGATTTTGTCATTAAAAAATCTACAAATCAAAAATTGAACTTTTTTTCGGCTTTTACTCAACCCTGTCATTTGTTTAACTCTGCCAACAAGATCGGTGCGATCACTTTTTTGCCGTTGTTTGTCGGAATAGCGTTTTCTTATTGTTTCCGTAGCATTATATTTTTTTTACAAAGATCAGGTTGCTAACTTTGCACTTAAATACTTTTCTTTTATCCAGGCTTGGGACTGGCTAGATTGAATTATTTTTGATTAAATCTAGACGAAGTATACCATGTGTTAAAATATTATATACGTCCAAAAACAACAGGAATAGGACCTGCACCATTAACAAGTAAACAAGGTAATACGTTTATTGTTACCGAATTGAAAAGAAACAAAATGAAGCTTATTCAACAAATACAAAAAAAGAATTACCCAATTTTTAATATTTACTTATTCGTAATCGGAAAAAATCGGCCAATTTGCTATTAAAAAAAACGCTAAAAGAGTTTTCTTTAACTACAGGACTTGGAAGAAAATGTGTGGAATTTGCCAAAATGTATAAAAACCGTTTATTATGTTTTTGGAAATCGGTGATTTTTACAGACAAGTGTGTTTTAAAATATAAACCATGGGCAGTGCAGTTCACGGCCATTTGTGGTCCCAATTTTTATCAAGATAACAATTGCATTGTTAAAAAGGTTGTACATTTATCATGTTTTTATGGATATTTTGGAATCAAGTACAAGCAACTACCAAAATGGAGCCAAACAAATAACTATCTAAACAGCTCAAAATGTGTAGTTATATTTAATTATTTTTTCAAGTCTGAACTACGACAAAATGCTTCAGAGCATTTGGTAGTTGTTCAAGATAATTTATTAGTGCATACATTCAAAAACATAAGTTGGTTTTTATTATAATCTAAAAATTAACGGATTTTTTTATTGTTTAAACCAATGATTTTTTAACTAAAAACAACTGAGCTGTGTTTAATTGCCTCAATACAGCCCAAATTTTAATGTAATTAAAAACGTAATCGCAGTATAATTCCCATTCTGGAATGTAACAAAATCCAAATAAAATGTTACTTTTTATATAAACAATTTAAAAAACAAAATAATATTTTACCAAACATTGTTTTTTAAGTATATTAATTAGTATTAAAAACTGAATTATATATAAATGTAAAAGTGTTGATTTTAATTTTGTATATATCAATCAACATTGCTATGTGTGTAATGTAAGAAGTTAATAAATAAAATTTTTAATTAAATCTATTACGACTAACAGTATGTTTGCATGCATGTTTTATAAAATGTATAAGTTAAAAGTATTATAAATATATTTTATTTGTAGCATACAATAAGTTAAAATATAAAATTTTAGACATGGATTTAATGTTATAAAAAAGTTTTTATATTAGGAAATGGTTTGCAAAATGTAAGTACATATTTAAAACAAAATTTCTAAATAATAAAATTATATATATATATTATATATATATTATATATATATTATATATATATTATTATATATATGCGGGCCCTCGAATGGCTGCGCTACGT